>QZGG01000578.1:0-123167 GCA_006409495.1 Sedum album | reverse complement strand
AATATTTCAAATGATTAAATATGTTACAACGCTTGATCTCTCGTCAAAACAATTTCTTCGGCGAGATACCTGAAAGTTTGGCAAACTGTACGCTTCTGAACGTGTTGAAGACTCAATGATAACCAGTTAACTGTCAGATACCTCCTCAACTTGGCAAGCTTCCCAGGCTTTAGTAACTTCAGTGTTGCTAATAATCATCTTCGAGGCAAGTTCCTACATTTATTCACTTGGGTTTTGACGAAAACAGTTACAAGTTCAATCCAGGGACTCTGTGGAGGTCCTCTGGAAGCTTGCCAGGGGTCTGAAAAGTAGATTTTGGAACTATATCAGGATTTATTGGTGGAGTAGTTATTGGTAGGTGATCTCAACATCCATAGTTTTAGGAGCTGGTAAGCGCTTATTTACTTGTTGAATTGTCAACATTAAGTGTTTGAGAACATGATAGAGGCAGGAGTTTGTTGCCTTGGTAAGTCAAGATGTAAGGACATTTGGGAGGGAGTTACTTGTATTTGTAGAAGTATGTCTCAATAGAGCGAGATCATTTGAGACCCCTATTTTATTTGAGACCTTTAATATTTTTTGCAACCCATATACACGTCACAAATATTCTTCAAAAATGTGTGGACATAAATGACACACGTCACTACTATTCGCGTAATAACTAAATGCACAATGCACGTTTATTTATGCATACAACATATTGAAAAGTCTAAATGTCCAAAATGTCACATTTGGTTCTCAAAGGAACTTATAAATGAATGAATTTGTACATTTATTTACGTTACAAATGAATCAAACAATTAAACGTAAATGTCTACAGAGTAATGCTCTTTTGAGACCCTCAATTTTGGGTGAGACCCTGAGACCCCAATCATGACCGTTGATTGGGTTTGCTTTTAGGGTTCAGATTGTGCCACGTGGAGGTGAGAGAACAAAAGCAATAATTTCTCTCACCTCCGATTTTTGAATTTCTCTAACCTCCACGTGGCACAATCTGGACCCCAAAAGTAAACCCAATCAACGGCCATGATTGGGGTCTCAGGGTCTCACCCAATAGTAAAGGTCTCAAAAGAGCATTACTCAATGTCTACATCTCTAAATAAAGGAAAATGTATTTTGAAATATTTACAAACATATATGTAGATGATCACAAGCAATATGAAGGCTTAACTTCACCAATAATTTTCCCGGACACATTAACACAGTAAGATTTAGCCAGTTTAGTTGAATAAGAGAGATTGACATCATCAAGAACAATTTCAGAGCATGGATCTTTAGAACTGCATTCGAACTTGATTGCAACAGAAGACGCTGAAGTTCCCCTTATTCGCTTGTATAACACATCGTCTATCGATACACCGGATTCCTACGACCATTTTTAAAAAAACAAACATTAGATATTTTTACAATATTATTAAGAGGGTTAGGATCAAAAGACATGCATATTTCTATGCCCATTTTTTAATACAAACATTATAGATTTTTGCATTGAAATTTCAATTCCTTACTTGGTTTGGATAGTTGACATTGTTTGGGCAGTAACGCTGGTCAATTATAATGGGATTTCTCACACTGCGCATGACAATATTCATGAAACGCACCGTTTTGACGAATCCTGTGCTGAGCCGAGCCCAGCTCTTGATTCTCAGCTCATTACTACTTGCTGTAAAAACCACACCCTTCACTGTCACATTATGACCCCTTCTTCTGCAAAGCTCCCAATGCTGCATGCCATGACCAGGGTATAGACTAACCTTATTCCATGACCAGGGCATATCTGCATGAGGATTGTTAGTTTCATATCCATTTGTAATGAGAAATTTGATTGATCAAGTTGGAACCTATTAACTTAGATCTGAATTTGCTGCAGGTCATCCCAAGATTATTCATCGCGACATTAAGGCTGCCAACACTCTTTTAGATTTCAATTTTGAAGCAAAGGTAACTTGCCTATTATTTGAGGATTTTTTATGCAATATATGGAAATTTAAGCATCAAGAAAAATAATTCAGTTCTAAATTTTGGGTCTGGAATGAAGACTTGCTAAGGTTCACATTTTACAGGTTGCAGATTTTGGGCTGGCAAAGAATACTTCGGATGTCAACACTCATGTCTCAACTCGAGTAATGGGAACTTTTGGGTAAGATCAGTTCATCGTACCTCAAATTTCTTTAGTTATTATTTGTGTGGAAAATGTTAATTTTGTAAATGGAAGGCAAATTCATACATAGTAGTCTTCTTATATGAACATACTCTTGTGTGCAGGTACCTTGCTCCTGAATACGCAGCCAGTGGGAAACTCTCAGAAAAGTCTGATGTTTTCTCATTCGGCGTCGTTCTGTTGGAGTTGATCACTGGCCGGCGTCCCATTAACACTACTAATACATACATGGATGATAGTTTGGTAGATTGGGTAAGTAAATGCATTAGTTATACTATTTTCTAGTCCGTGTAATGGACCATTTTACATGTCGCACTCTGGAACATCTTATGTAAGAGGTTATTTTGGCAATCCAGGCGAGACCAATACTCACACAAGCTTTGGAGGAAGGAAACTATGATGAACTAGTCGATCCTAAACTTCAGAGGAATTATGACCAAAATGAAATGGCTCGCATGGTCGCTTGCGCAGCTGCTTGTGTGCGTCATTCAGCAAGGCGTAGACCGAAAATGAGTCAGGTAATAACCAGCCAACTACTCTTCACTCTATTTCAACTGCTGAAAATTTTAATTTACTCCATATAACTTGTGTTTTGAAACGAGCAGGTTGTCCGATCATTGGAAGGAAATGCCTCACTATCCGACCTAAATGAAGGGATCAAACCTGGTCACAGCACTGGACATAGCTCATACGAAAGCACCGAGTACAGCAACAGCCAGTACAATGAGGATATGAAGAAATTTAGAAAAATGGCTTTTGCGAGCCAAGAGTATAGTACTGGTGGGTACAGTAGCACCGGCTTGTCAAGCAGCGATGGTCAAACTACAACCAGAGAAATGGAGCTAACTAGCAAAATGGGAAATAGCAGTAGCAGCAGCATTGACAAAACATATTTGTGAAGTTCCATAACTTAATCATTCCCATGCCATTTAATTTCATCTTTTTATACATACAGGTTGCAGGAAGGCTTTTTCATATTCTTTTCTTCTGCAAATATATTCGAATTTTTTGTATCTAATATTTAGAATACTAAGAATGGGTGAATGAGGGATACATTTGATTGTTTTTTGTGCAAGTTGTTTTTAGTTTCATGTCATCCACCTGGCCATTTGTTTCATCTGATGCACGCTTAGTTAGTTAGAGAGTGTATTATGTGGAATTATCTATTTTTGTGGACTCATGAATCACTTTTTACATAAATTGATTGCTTTTTTCAATGTAGATTGCACCACATTATTGCAATTGTCACGTGCAAAACATGTGCAACCTACATGTCTCATTAATGTATTGACGCAATCTGATGTATTAAAAAAATGCAATTAACGGATAAGGGGATTCATGTGTCCACCAGAATAGATGAATCCACATAATCCAATACTTAGTTAGTTACTCCAACGGATCACAACTACCAAACTACAAGAATCTTTATTTATATCTTATAAATGTATAATTAAGATTGCATTCAATATTTTGATTGTTTGAGCCAGGAATTAATTGTAATGAAATGTCACCTGCCTTCGGATATCTTTGCAGCAATACGATATTTTTTAATTTTATCTCACATCACTATTTAGGATTTTGATTATTACTTTCATTATATATTAGTAGTTTTCATACATATTAAAGCGAATAAAACATATTTTGATTTTATCATTCTATTTTCAAAGTTATTAGCATCATTTACTTTTTTTGTAATATTTTCTAAACTCTGGAATGTGTCACATTCTGCTGCACGCGTGGATATCAACAAGTTTTCAATTGATATATGATGTAGCGAAAGTTTGTGAATAGTCAAGCAAGAATTCAAAAATTTATAACTAAAATCTACTGGATACCAAAGAAAATAGTTTTAAAAGTTCATTGATTTCAAGATGAGAATTACAAAATAACTAACTAGTTATTTATAGTAAAAGAAACACAAATTTAACTAAAAGTGGAATGTGAGATAATCAAAATGAACTCTCTTGATTAGCACATGAACTCTCTTGACTATCATCATTCCTATATTTTTGATAGCGGTGCTTTTGGTTGTTTGACCATCAGTAGGCACCTCTCTTTCTGCCATCATCCCTTATGTTAAGTATTTATTTTTAAAACTCCAAACTTTAGCTAAAAGTAGAGATGTAGAATGATCAGAACAAGTTGAATCGGGAATATCCCATGTGGATCCATCTTTTTTGGTAGATATATGGAACCTATTTTATATCTGTTGATTTCATTTTATCGATTAATCACGTCATTGACATTTGTCATGTGTATATTACGTACAAAACATATGCAACTCAGATGTCTTATTAATGTGTTCGTACAATCTGATGTCTTATTAATGCATGTAAAACACTTAGTAGATCTCTATTTGTATTATCCCACATCAGTACTTCTTGAGATGGAGGCTCTATGTCATTATTTTGGACACCAAAACCTAATCTTATCCGTAGGCAACAAACGATGGCTCTTCTACTGCTCCCAGATGCGAATCCATCATTGGGAAAACCAGAGGCTGTAGCCCTTTCATTTATTCATTAAGGTATGGCAACATCCATAAACAACTTGAAATTCAATGTTTTCTCTGTTAATTAAGCATTACATCTGTTGAAGTTGAATTTATAAATCATTGCGTATTCTGTGGTTTTGTAGTAAGTGATAATGACAGTAACCACATTTGACTTGACTAGCAGCAACTGGACAATATGTGAATCAACGCGTTCCGTGCAAAAAAGGTGGAATTTGCGTAAACAGTTGATTTAGTCAGTGTACTTGGTTTCATATTGTGGTGAGTTGTTCACTTTATCGAAAAACGCTCACTTGCCCAAATTGAAGGGAGTTATCAGTCCATCAATCCTTCTTGTCAAGAGTTTTCGTAGCCATATGTATACCGACTTTAGTAAAAACTCTGAACACCAATTCTTTCTGAGCTTCAGAGGAGTTGACACGCGTGTCTTTGTGGGTCATCTTTTCTATGCATTACAGAAAACAGGATTTAGGGTGTTTCTAGACGACGAGCTTGAACAGTTAGCAAAATAAATCAATAGGGTTTTGAGAAGATGAAAAGAATCATGAGAAGAATATCTTATTGATTTATTTTGTCTAACATGGTATCAAACCATTTTTGATTCTGCGTTTTTATTTTGCTTCCACTTTGGCTGTGGTAATGTCTGTTTCTATTAGCGCACCACCGCCCCACTACTTTTCTACTCCGATTCTCATCTGTTTGAAATTACAACAACTCTTCCGACTTTAACAAGCTTACGGTCCTTGACCTTTTGAAGCTCATCAAGTTTAGATGTCATATCTCACCGACATTGCCAGTCCTATAGATCCAAGCGGTTGGCTATCTCTGACTCAGCCACATCACTATAAAATTCTTACAAGCACCGTCCACCATCCTTTGCGTGAACATGTTTGGATCTTAACCAAATTAAGATTTGGACCAACCTCATAAGCCTCGGCTATAGCCAAATTCAGACACAGTGGATCTGGGTTCCAAGCTCCAAAACCATACCCGATTCGACTTACACGACAGTCTTATATGTTTCTTCAATTCGTCTTGATTGGGCTTGAGTCTGCAGGGGTGATGGTCACGCCATTTGCAGTTCCTCGGAGCCAGATAAATCAAGATCGACATCGACGATCTATTTCTCACTCAGATCTGGTGTGACGGATTGGATTAATTTCTCTAATTAAATCTGGTATTGCACTCTTTATTTCTCTATTCAGCGGCTATGATGTGCTTAGTAGGTGTAATGTAAAAAAGAAGGATGACATTCTCATGGAGTGGTTGAGGTGGAAAGCGGCGCAGCCGCGATGATTTTGTGAATCTAAAGCAAATCGAATTCGACTCTGGTGGTGATTTGTTACATGTTTAGGGTTTCTTTGTTTCAGAGTAATTAAATCAGACTGCCACATCATCATCTGCTTCCGTCCAATCAGCAACCACTGTGCATCCCTATCAATCAATATTCATTCCATTTATATTGTTATATCTGATTTTATTTATTAGGTTAATTAAAGAAATAGTAAATGGAAAAAAAGAAAAAAAAAAGAGAGGGGTTGAGGGTTAGACGCAGTCAACTTTATTAAATTAAAGGAGTTGGTTTCAAAAACTTGTCACGTTTGTTACGGAGTGGATTACACAATCCGTTTTTACCAAATCAAATTGATGATCATGGATTGAAATACGTAGTTACTTAAAAAGACAACACACTTCTCTATTATTCTAATCTAACCGCGAGTTAAAAAAAAGGGTACGTGAACACAAAACAATATCATAGACGGTGAGTGTGAAGCTGACTTCCATCAAGGAACTAGCGTCACGTGATTGATCTTTGTGCAAGGTTAGACAAAGAGTGTGAAAGGATTAGTGGGTTCCATAACGCCAATGCTTCTGCTTAATCCTTGTAAGTAATCGTGATTGAGTTTGATAATGGAAATTTCAAATAGAGACTCAAGGAAAGTCTACAGTCGTTATATTAACATTGATGCCTTATTTTATTTCGATAGTGATAAACAAGTCATCAAATTCAATAGTTGAGCTTTTGGGTTCTCAAATAGAGTTTTGAGGGAGTCATAAGGTGAGTAAATAGCAGTTTAAATTAAGTATATTTATGTGGATAGTAACATAGTAAAAGTATATAAATCCCCTTTCTCATCTGGTAAAGATGACTACGTTGACATATGTATTATAAAATATTTGGCTATTATTATTTATAAGAGTTATGCATTATTACATTCACGGTATTATATATGGGGTCCGGACTGGCAGTGACGACTGCCCATCATGGTTATTGGCAGTGACGACTGCCCATCACGGCTGTATCACTGGCAGTACTAACTGCCCATCATGGTTATATTTGATTTATCTGGTATATATATATATTTATTTATGCGTATATAAATGGATACGAATATGGATATAAAATTTATAAAGGTATAAAGTACGCTAACAGACGTGTTATTTATTCACTGAGTCAATTCGACTCATCCGTTATTATTTTAATATTTTTACAGATAAGTGAGCCGGTGGTTGAGAGTCACACCAGTTGTCTACGCTACCTAGCCAGTTGTTCCAGTACGGTGCCATCCAGCTAGTTCAGCTAGATACATTTATTTCATTCCAGTTGTTTTCTTTAGACGCTCCGTTGTATTTGATATTGGACATTTGTCATTTTATTTAATTTCCGCTGTTTAGAATATTTTGTCATTTACTGAATAAGAGGCTTGCTTAGCATGTTTGTTGAGCGCCGGTCTCGATCCTTAGTTTGGGTCGTGACAAAGTTGGTAGTCAGAGCATAGGTTTCTTTCTTTCAGTACACGGAGCTAGGACTAAGTAGAATTTTGATTACGGAGGTGAAGCGCGCCATCACCGTAAACAACGTTCTGCTAAGACCTTTAGGAAACTTCTGTCTCATTGAAATTCTGATTCTCGTATCTGATCATCCGAATTTATTCTTATAGGTTGAGATGGCACCTACAACCCGTAGTACGTCTCGTGGTCGTTCTACTGAGACTAATGGCAGGGATGGCGATAATGTTCGCAATACCAGGAATCGCCCTCCTGTTCCCCGTATGGCTCATTCAGGCACTAATTCTAGAGGTGTAGATATTCCACCGCCTGTTGCTCGTACATCGACAAATGATCAGGCACGAGACGAGCAAGCTAACCCACCCCAGCATACATTGACTGATGTGATGAATAGCATTGCGGGTCTTACTCAGGTGTTACATGGACTGGTACAACAAGGAGCTGCTCATGCACAGCCACAGCCGAGTTCTACATCACTTAGCACCAGTGGTGATTCTACTCAGCGTCCAGTTCATACTGGACAACAGCAGATTGTTGATGGAGGTGTTAAGTTGGATGAGTTCTTGCGTCATCAGCCTCCAGCCTTTTGTGGCACTGATGAGAAGGAGGATCCTAGATCGTTTATTGAGCAGACTCAGCGTCTATTTCGAGTTCTGCATTGTCCTAGTTGGAGATCAGTGGAGTTGGCTTCATTCAGACTACAGGGAGTTGCATACTCATGGTTCGAGAGCGTCATAGCAGACAGGAGTGCTGACCAGCCTCCCATGGAGTGGGATGAGTTTAGAGATCTATTTCTGGATAGATTTTTGCCTGATAGTGTCAGAGATGCTAAGGCGCGTGAGTTTGAGATGCTGAAGCAGGGTAGTATGACTGTCACAGAGTACTGCAACAAGTTCACAAAGCTATCAGTATTTGCCCCGTATTTGGTACCTACGGAGGAGAGGCGTATCAAGCGCTTTATTACTGGGTTGCGTACTGCTATCTTCAGGAATATTTCTTGCACTCAGTTTACCAGTTTCTCGAGAGCTGTGGACGCTGCTCGGATGTTAGAGGACAGAGATATTTTGGATAGAGGTGAGCGTGAGCAGAGGAAGAGGTCTCGTGAGACTGACATGGAGAGTCAGGGGGATCATAGAGGAGACCTTAGGGGTGGCAGACCGCAGTTTTCTCAGAGGGGAGGTCATATGGCTCAGACGTCCCAGCGTGGTGGCAGGACAAACTCACAGGGTGTTAGACCTTCTCAGTCAGCTTCTCAGGGAGCTAGTCAGCATCACGGTATTGGTACATCCAGCCAGGAAAGATTGCCTTGCAAGACTTGTGGTCGTCCTCATGGTGGTATCTGTTACCAGCAGTCTGGAGCTTGTTTTAATTGTGGTCAGTTAGGACACAAGAAACATCAGTGTCCTTCACGTGGTGTTAGCTTACATCACATGACAGCTCGACCGGCTATCTCGCATGCATCAGTTGTGCAACCAGGGATACCAGTCCTAGATGGTAGAGATCACCATACATTCACTGCTCCGATGGTCCATCATGGAGATAGAGGGACTAGACAGACTTCAGACCAGGCTGGGAGTAGTCGAGGACAGAGTGGAGATATGAGAGCTCAGGCAAGAGTTTTTGCCTTGACCCCGCAGGATGCTCATGCATCGAACGCCGTGGCTACAGGTACCTTACGAGTTTTTGATTTTGATGCTTCAGTATTATTTGATCCGGGTTCTACACATTCGTACGTTTCTCCGCGATTTGCTTCACATTTTTCTTTATTACCGGTGTCATTGCAAACACCCTTAGTGGTGAGTACTCCAGTCGGCGATCTTATTGATGCCAGATTAGTATACTGTTCTATTCCCATCTGTGTTGATGATCATGATCTGTGTGCTGATCTGATTATACTTAGTATGCTCGACTTTGACATCATTTTGGGGATGGATTGGTTGTCGACTTACTATGCGACTTTGGACTGTCGAGAGAAGGTGGTCGTATTTCGTATTCCTGGTCAATCAGAATTCACATTTATTTGTGATAGGAGTCCATCTTCTTCGTTTCTGATTTCGGCATTGATGGCTGATAAATTGATGAGAAAGGGATGTCATGCATACCTGGCTATCCTTTTGGATCATCAAGTTCAGACTCAGACACCTTCGCCAGAGAGCTTGCCAGTAGTACGCGAGTTTGGAGATGTCTTTCCAGAGGATTTGCCCGGACTTCCTCCGATGAGAGATGTTGAGTTTTGCATTGATGTGACTCCTGGCACCGAACCCATCTCGATTCCTCCTTATCGAATGGCTCCAAAAGAGTTGAAAGAGTTAAAGACTCAGTTGCAGGATTTGTTAGATAAGGGATTTGTTCGTCCTAGTGTGTCTCCTTGGGGCGCTCCAGTTTTATTTGTGAAGAAGAAAGATGGAACCATGAGGCTTTGCATTGATTACCGCCAGCTGAACAAGGTGACAGTGAAGAACAAGTATCCGTTGCCAAGGATTGATGATCTGTTTGACCAGTTACAGGGGGCTCGATATTTTTCCAAGATTGATTTACGTTCTGGTTATCATCAGCTTCGGATTAGAGATCAGGATATTCCGAAGACGGCTTTTCGCACACGCTATGGACATTATGAGTTTTTAGTGATGTCATTTGGACTCACAAATGCACCAGCTGCGTTCATGGGGATGATGAATAATATTTTTAGACAATTTTTGGATAAGTTCGTGATCGTATTCATTGATGATATTTTGGTCTACTCTAAGACTGAGGAGGAGCACGCATTACATTTGAGACAGGTGTTGCAGAGGCTACGAGATCATAAGTTATATGCCAAGTTCTCTAAATGTGAGTTTTGGTTGACTAGCATTTCCTTTCTTGGACACATAGTCACCAGTGAGGGTGTGAAAGTAGACCCTTCAAAGGTGGCAGCAGTGGAGCAATGGAGTACTCCTACTTCAGTTGCAGAGATTCGTAGTTTTCTTGGCTTAGCTGGATATTATCGTCGTTTCGTACTGGATTTTTCTCGAATAGCTGCACCATTGACTCGTCTTACTCAGAAAGGGGTAAAGTTTGATTGGTCTGCAGAGTGTGAAGAGAGTTTTCAGAGATTGAAAGAAGCTCTAACGACATCACCTATTCTTGCTATTCCTTCCGGAACCGGAGGATTTACAGTTTATTGTGATGCTTCGAGAGTAGGACTGGGATGTGTTTTGATGCAGCATGGTCGTGTTATTTCGTACGCATCTCGTCAGTTGAAAAAGCATGAGAGTAATTATCCTACGCACGATCTTGAGCTCGCAGCTGTTGTTTTTGCATTGAAGATGTGGAGACATTACTTATATGGAGAGTCATTTGAGGTGTTCACAGATCACAAGAGTCTAAAGTATATCTTCAGTCAGAAAGACCTTAATCTTAGACAGCGCAGATGGATTGAGTTATTAAGTGACTATGATTTCACTATCTCTTATCATCCGGAAAAGCTAATGTTGTTGCTGATGCTCTCAGTCGAAAGTCCATGGGCAGCTTGGCACATATATCTTTGGAAAGGAGAGGGTTGTTAAGGAGTTGTCTGAGCTGCGCACAAAGGAGTCTCCTTGGAGTTACGAGAGAGAGGCTTTTATGCACATATTCAGATTGCATCTACATTGAATCAAAGATTACAGAAGCTCAGAGCAAGGACTCAAAATGAGTCAGTTGATTTCAGAAGTTAGAGAAGGGAAGCATAGAGAATTTCAGATCAGTGATGATGGTGCTCTTCGATTTCAAGATCGATTATGTGTACCTAAGATTGAGGGACTGCGTGTAGAGATTTTGAGGGAAGCACATTGTACACCTTATGCCATGCATCCCGGTGCAAATAAGATGTATAGAGATCTTCGTCAGCTTTACTGGTGGGGTGGTATGAAGAAGGACATTGTTAGTTTTGTTGCGAGATGTTTGACCTGTCAGCAGGTGAAAGCAGAACATCAGAGACCTGCTGGATTACTTCAGAGTATTGAGATTCCTGAGTGGAAGTGGGAGCGCATCACTATGGACTTTGTTACTGGTCTTCCACGTACTAGCAAGGGTTTTGACTCTATATGGGTGATAGTGGACAGATTCACCAAGTCAGCACACTTTATCCCGGTAAAGACTAGTTATTCTTCAGAGCAGTATGCGCGTGTTTACATTGATGAGATTGTGCGTCTTCATGGAGTACCGGTATCTATTATTTCAGATCGAGGATCACAGTTTACTTCTAGATTTTGGAGATCGATGCAGGAAGCGTTGGGGACAAAATTGCATATGAGTACAACATTTCACCCTCAGACAGATGGACAATCCGAAAGGACGATTCAGACCTTGGAAGATATGTTGAGAGCTTGTGTCATGGATTTTAAAGGCAGTTGGGATCGATACACACCTTTGATGGAGTTTGCATACAACAACAGTTATCATTCCAGTATTCAGATGGCTCCATTTGAGGCTTTGTATGGTAGGAGATGCAGATCACCAGTCGGATGGTTTGAGTTGCACGAGAGCAAATTGGTGGGTCCTGACTTAGTGCAAGAAGCGAATGAAAATGTCCGAAAAATTAAGGAGAGATTGTTAACTGCGCAGAGTCGCCAAAAGTCTTACGCAGATCCGAAACGCAGAGAGTTGGAATTCACTGTCGGAGATCATGTTTTCTTGAGAGTCTCACCTATGAAAGGTATTGTGAGATTCGGAAAAAAGGGAAAGCTCAGTCCTCGTTTTATTGGCCCCTTCGAAATTCTTGAACGTATTGGGAAAGTTGCTTACAGACTCGCGCTACCTCCAGAGTTGAGTAATATTCATCCAGTGTTTCACGTTTCGATGTTACGAAAGTATGTCTCAGATCCCAACCATATCTTGGAACACGAAAAGCTTCAGATTGATGATCAGTTAGCTTTTGAGGAGCTACCTGTTGCTATTCTTGATAGTCAAATAAGGAAGCTACGCAATAAAGAAGTACCATTAGTCAAAGTGATGTGGAAAAATCATAAGCAAGGAGAAACTACATGGGAATCCGAGAGGGACATGCAAGAAAGATATCCTCATCTTTTTGAAAATTAAGGTACATTAATTTAAAATTCGAGGACGAATTTTTTTGAAGGAGGGTAGAATGTTATATCTGATTTTATTTATTAGGTTAATTAAAGAAATAGTAAATGGAAAAAAATAGAAAAAAAGAGAGGGGTTGAGGGTTAGACGCAGTCAACTTTATTAAATTAAAGGAGTTGGTTTCAAAAACTTGTCACGTTTGTTACGGAGTGGATTACACAATCCGTTTTTTTACCAAATCAAATTGATGATCATGGATTGAAATACGTAGTTACTTAAAAAGACAACACACTTCTCTATTATTCTAATCTAACCGCGAGTTAAAAAAAGGTACGTGAACACAAAACAATATCATAGACGGTGAGTGAAGCTGACTTCCATCAAGGACCTAGCGTCACGTGATTGATCTTTGTGCAAGGTTAGACAAAGAGTGTGAAAGGATTAGTGGGTTCCATAACGCCAATGCTTCTGCTTAATCCTTGTAAGTAATCGTGACTGAGTTTGATAATGGAAATATCAAATAGAGACTCAAGGAAAGTCTACGAGTCGTTATATTAACATTGATGCCTTATTTTATTTCGATAGTGATCAAACAAGTCATCAAATTCAATAGTTGAGCTTTTGGGGTTCTCAAATAGAGTTTTGAGGAAGTCATAAGGTGAGTAAATAGCAAGTTTAAATTAAACGTATATTTATGTGGATAGTAACATAGTATGAAAAGTATATAAATCCCCTTTCTCATCTGATAAAGATGACTAGTTGACATATGTATTATAAAATATTTGGCTATTATTATTTATAAGAGTTATGCATTATTATATTCACGGTATTATATATGGGGTCCGGACTGGCAGTGACGACTGCCCATCATGGTTATTGGCAGTGACGACTGCCCATCACGGCTGTATCACTGGCAGTACTAACTGCCCATCATGGTTATATTTGATTTATCTGGTATATATATTTATTTATTTATTTATGCGTATATAAATGGATACGAACATGGATATAAAATTTATAAAGGTATAAAGTACCCTAACAGACGTGTTATTTATTCACTGAGTCAATTCGACTCACCCGTTGTTATTTTAATTTATTTTTCAGATAAGTGAGCCTGTGGTTGAGAGTCACACCAGTTGTCTACGCTACCTAGCCAGTTGTTCCAGTACGGTGCCATCCAGCTACTTCAGCTAGATACATTTATTTCATTCTAATTGTTTTCTTTAGACGCTCCGTTGTATTTGATATTGGACATTTGTCATTTTATTTAAATTTCCGCTGTTTAGAATATTTTTGTCATTAATTGAATAAGAGGCTTGCTTAGCATATTTGTTGAGCGCCGGTCTCGATCCTTAGTTTGGGTCGTGACATATATCTTGTGAGTGTGACTCATTCCTTATACCCTAATATGAACATGGCAAGGACATTCAACTCAAGTTGCGGGAAGCTATCAGTCGTTCAGAGATGTCTGTAGTTGTTTTATCGCGCGGATATGCTGATTCTCGATGGTGTTTGGATGAACTGGTTGGGATTATGGACCGTGAGGCTTTGATGTGGAACCTACGGATGTTCGTCATCAAATTGGTGTTTTATATGAAATCATTTACGGTGTTTTCAAAGTGCAATGGATAAGGTGGAAAGGTGGAGAGCAGCTATGAAGCGAGTTGCAAATCTCAAAGGTCTATGTTTGAATACTGACAGGTACTGTAAAATTCATTTGATGATAACTTTGAAACCCTATACATCAATGCTAATTTTATATATTTATTTACAGGGATAAGTCGTCTTTAGTGCAAAGAGAGTTGGGAAAAATGGATAAGACAAGCATAACATATGTTCCCCCGAATAGAGGTGTCAAATAGGGCGGGTTGGGCGGGTATTAAACGGATAATTAACTCATTAGACCCATTTAATAGAATAAGTTAAATGAACGGGTATTGATGGGTAACGGTTTACCCGTTAATACTCGTTAACAGCTGTTAACACCCGTTAACCCAATTACACCCGTTAGTGCCCATTATCCATTAGTGCCGGTTTAATTCATTTATCCATTACCCTTTTAACTCATTTATCAATTTAATTTTTAATTCTTTAATCTCTGTTTCCCTAAAATCAATTTAATTTAATCATTTTAAATTCATATAATTATTTTTTTATTTTGATATGAATCACGAATTTTTTCTTATAAAAACAGTAAAATCAACTGTTTTTCACTTTATATATGAAATCAACATGTTTTATGCAGAATAATTAAGTAACATAATAAGGTTCTAAAATAAAATATTGTAACAAGTTAAACAATAACATCAAATATGTTCATGAGAATAGTAAGAAAATAACATCAATTTTTACTAGAGAAATAGCCACGAATTTCCAATTGAAAAAACAAGCGAGACGATCTTCACAAAGCAGCAATAGTTGAAAACCCACCAATCCCTAAAACATGCGGTTAAAATTAGTAAGAAAATTCAAATCTCCATTAAACGAAAACCCTAATCAATCTTACCTACAATTCATTGGAAGAACCAAAGAAGGATGTGAAATTATGAAGATGAGTTGCGGTGAGATGGCGTCGAAGTCGGCATTGGTGTGTCAATGTTCGAGTCAGCGAAATCGACTCGCAGCGTCGGACGTCGGTGAGTGAGATGGTTTTGGGTTTGTTTTGTTTTTCTTTTTTTAATTTTTTTAATGGGTGTTGATAGGTTAATGGACTATCCTAACTTAAATGATTCACTAATGGTTAACGGATAAATTTATCCAATAACTTAAATGGATAGATATGGATAAATTTTAATGGACGGGTAATGGACTTTGGGCTTTTTTAACAGGTTTATTCCTGAGTGATAAGATCCCTGATAAAAAAGAAAGAAATATTTCATAAATTATAATAGAAGAAAAATGTTGGTTGTAGGATACCTGAAAAATAACAGAAAAGCTCACTCTCCCAAAGTCATAAGGCTTCTACAGCCATTCAGGTATCATAGTGAGTTTCTTCAAATTTTCAATGGACTTTTGCACTATTACCAAACTTACACATCCTTCCATATTCAGGTGTGTAAGGTTTCTCAAGTTTCCAAGTGATTCATGGACCTCCATTAATTTATACAACCTTCAAAAAAAGAGCTCCAGACAGGTCCGGAGTACAAACTAACAGCTGTGAATTACTGAAATCCAAGACCCGAAGTGCACCCATGTACTGTTCATCAGGGATAAAATATAATAATTCAAGAATCCATCACAGTAAGTACATCGTAACTATTAAAACCAAATATTGAAAATATAGAAATAATGCACTTGGATACCTTGTAACCCTCCCAAGCATGAACTAGACAACTCGTCTGCATTTCAAGTACCACAAGCTCTTCAAGGTGGATGTTTGATGGAATAGATTGCAAAGGGCACTGTCGCCATACCAACCATTTTAATTTCTTAGAAAAATCCTTAAAGCTACCATCAAGATGCACATGATTGAGCAGGAGCCTAGGAAGCAGGGATTCGTCACTTGGTCCGTGAGTCGTGCACTCCGTGCGTCGCAGTGCGCGGTGGTGCGGCAGTGCATGGGAGTGCGCCACCACCGCCGAGTATCGTCCGGCGCATGCAATCGGCAGCACTCAAAACACTCAAACACTAATTGTGACCCTTTTAGTATTTAAAAACAATTTAACTAATTTAGTTTTGGTCCTTTCAGTTTTAAAATAATACAAGTTAAATTTTAATTTTATTTTTGGAATGAAACGTTAGGGTTTGATTCCCCCGACGTCGACCTTCTCCTGCAAAACCGGTAGCTTCATCCGTCTCCTTAGCTTTGTCTGTCTCCTTCCTCCATCCATGCTTCGTCCGTCTCCTTCCTTCATCCATACAAGTAGCTTCACCCGTCTCCTTCAATAGCGTCATTCGTCTCCTTAAGTAGCTCCGTCTCCTTCAGGCTTCAGTAGCTTCGTCCGCATTAGATGAGATAAATTGAAACTTTACGAGGCAGGGAGCTTACAAAATAGAGCATATTTAGTTTTGCAAATTATTGTTTAGTATTGCAATTTTATTGGTGGCCGCTGCCATTTTTGTTTTTCAAATATATGCAAGTGTATAAATTGTTTATGTTTAATGCAGTTTGGATACAGAATCATCAACAAATTCTGTAGCACCACGAGGTTTAGATGTGTTATGGAAACATATGACGAAAATTGCAAAATTGGGTGGGAAAACCGAAAATGCAAAAATCAGATGTAATTTTTGCAATCACGAATTTGTGGGCTCGCATTCAAGAGTAAGGGCACATTTACTGAGGATTAAGAATGAGGGAGTTCAAATTTGTCCCAAAATCACTCCGCCAATTTATACCGAGTTGCAAAAAGAGTTGGCAGAGGAGGCAGAGAGAAGAAAGGTAATTGAGATTCCACTACCTCCAACTCAAACTCCATCTTGTGGTAGTGCTTGGGGAGGAGCGCAAAATATGCAAATGGGAGGAATAAAGAGGAAGGCGAGTGATAAGGACAATCCTATTTCTAAAGCATACAATATGGAAATGAGGGCACAATTAGATGGCGAGATTGCAAGAGCATTTTATTCCGGGGGCTTGCCTTTTAACTACGCTAGAAATCCTCATTATATCAAGTCATATACAATGGCTTCAGAGTTCAATCTTTCAGGATATATTCCTCCCATTATAATGCTTTGCGAACAACTTTGTTGCAAAGTGAGAGGTCTAATGTTGAAAGGTTAATGATTCCAATCAAGACCACTTGGAAGGAGAAAGGTGTGACCATTGTATCTAATGGATGGAGTGATATTCAGAGAAGGCCATTGATAAATTTTATGGCGGTTACAGAGGATGGTCCTATGTTCTTGAAAGCGGTCAACTGTGAAGGTGAGTTCAAAGATAAATTTTACATGGCAAACTTGATTCGAGAGGTCATCATGGAAGTGGGGCCTCAAAATGTTGTTCAAGTTGTCACCGACAATGCTCTCGTTTGCAAGGCGGCAGGTATGAGAATACTTTTTAAATTATCCATGATTTATATATTTATTAATAATTGTGTGTTTATCCAAATTTTTTAATCATGGTTTTATCATTAGGTATGATCATTGAGACATCATTTCCTCATATATTTTGGACTCCATATGTGGTGCATAGTCTTAATTTGCCACTATAGAGTATTTGTGATGCCAAGAATAGTGAGTCCAATAAAAAAGTGTGTGATGAGTGTCATTGGATTACAGAGGTGGCTAGTGCCTAAAACGGCATGGTCAATGCAATGTTCAACCTTTCTGCTCCGTTGAAACTTCTTTGTGTTGCTGAAACTAGATTCGCATCCGTCATCATCATGCTTAAGAGGTTTAAGCTACTCAAACGATCTCTTGAAAAATTAGTTCTTTGTGAGGAGTGGAGTACTTTTCGTGAGTGTGATCCACCGAAGGCTCAAATCATGAGGATGACGATACTTGATGAATATTGGTGGGATAAGGTTGATTATATTCTCGAGTTTACTTCTCCTATTTATGATATGCTTCGTTTAACCGATACAGACAAGCCTTCGTTGCACTTGGTATATGACATGTGGGATGACATGATTGAGAAAGTGAAGAATGTCATATATAGGCATGAGAAGAAAGAGATTTCAGAGGATTCCACATTCTATGATGTAGTGTATGCAATTCTCATTTCTTGATGGACCAAGAGTTCTTCACCAATTCATTGCCTTGCACATTCACTCAATCCAAGGTAAATTTATAAATATCTAGATGTAGTGTATGCAATTCTCATTTCTTATGTTCAATTGATTTGTGTAGGTATTATAGCCATGAATGGCTTAATGGGGCTGAAAATCGTCTTCCTCCTCATCAAGATATCGAGCTATCTCAAGAAAGAAACAAATGCATCCAAAGATTTATCCCGGGGAGGCAAGAAAAGCTGTGAGTATTGAGTATGCTCGATTTTCAGGACAAATGAATGTCTGTGGTAGTGCCGACTCGATAGAAGATAGAGGTAGTATGGAACCAAAGATGTGGTGGCTTGTTCATGGAGCTGCTGCTCCAAATATTCAAAAACTTGCTTTGAAGCTATTAGGGCAACCTTGCTCTTCTTCTTGTTGTGAGAGAAATTGGAGTACGTATTCCTTTATTCACTCGGTTAGAAGGAATAAGATATTACCAAGTCAGGCAGAAGATTGGTTTATATGCACACCAATCTTAGGATTCTTTCCAGAAAAAATGACCATTATTCGAAAGGAGAGACAAGGTTGTGGGATGTTGGTGGTGATCATTTTGATCCATTTGATAGTGCGGAAGAGCTTGAGATAGCGAGTCTTTCTCTTGATGAGCCCGAAATGGAGGCCATGATCTATCAAGATGATGTTATTTAGTTTACTTTGCTAAGTCTTGTATAAAATTTATGACTACTACTTTTTGTTGAGATACAAGTGAAAAGAACTTGTGCTACCATTATTTGATGTATTTTTTTGGGTATAAGTAAAATGTAAACTTGTTTTCGCAAAATTTATGTAAAATATATATTTTAAATATTTAATTGTTTGCCGAATCCCGCCGCACCCGTATCCCTATTTTTGGAAATTTGCCGAATCTACAAATCCCCGCACCACGCATCCCCGCACCCGCACCCATGCTTCCCAGGCAGGAGCAAATTTAAGTTCAACATCATTGCAAATGACGATGACTTCACTGATTCTAAATTTAAGGCAGTGGCAGAATGTTTGAAAGAGTTTATAAAACAGAAATCCAACCGAGGACGTTTCGGAGCATTTTCAATATTCTGATACCCAGACATGGAGTAACTATCGGTTCTGGAAGATTAAGGCGTAGTCCTCTTATGGTTGAAGTTCCCTATAAAGAGAAGAAGACAGTATTGACTATTGAGCCTAAGATATTGAACATAAGTTATAATGAGCAAGTAGAGAGTCATGTCGGAGTTTGCCAACCTTAACATTTTGAAGTACAGATAATGAGTCTCTAGTACTTGTTGGGATATTTTAGTTAATAAAAATGAGTAGTTATCCATCAACAGGTGCTTTTATCATGTGGAGAGATGTTATTATCTAATAATAACTAATCCCATTAATTCCTATAAAATAGAAATCAAACTAGAAAAAAAGGAAGCAACTTTTCTTCTCTCATCAGTGAAGAAAACTCTGCATTTTTTAGTTTTCTATTACACACAACTTCAAAGCCTCTCTTTTGTTTTTGCCTTAAACAATCGAGATTTCTTCAATTGTCTTATCCAAATTCAGATTTCAAAGATCCCGAAGGCTAGTAAGGGTTGAAATATTGAATTTGGAAAGTGATACCACGATTCAATTGATATCCAAGCCACTACATTGATCTTAACAACCTTTCCGAAATAACATTCGAATTCAATATTTTGGTTGATCAATGGCTGCTGCATCAATCCGTGAGATGACTTCCAAGTTTGGAAAATTGGAGAAGTTTGAAGGAGTAGATTTTCGAAGATGGCAAAAGAAGATGCACTTCCTCCTCACCACTCTTGAAGTTGTGTATGTGCTAAGTACACCCATGCCACCATTGCCCGATGAAGATGTGGAGGAAATTGTGGAGGAGACTAGGAAGCGTCACAAGTGGGAGAATGATGACTACGTTTGTCGTGGTCACATTCTCAATGGTATGTCTGACTCTTTTTTGATGTTTTCAAAATATGGAATCTGCAAAAGAGTTGTGGGATGCATTGGAATCAAAGTATATGGATGAGGATGCTTCTAGTAAGAAGTTTCTTGTTAGTAATTTTAACAATTATAAGATGAGTGATTCCAGGCCTGTAATGGAGCAATTCAATGAAGTGTTGTACATCCTTGGCCAATTTGCTCAACACAACATGAGAATGGATGAATCCATTTTGGTGTCAAGTATAATTGACAAATTGCCACCTTCGTGGAAGGACTTCAAGCACATGCTGAAGCATAAGAAAGAGGAATTGTCTCTTGTACAACTTGGCAGCCACTTGCGTATTGAAGAGTCTATAAGGACGCAAGAGGGTGGTAAGCCAAAAGACACTATTATTTCTTCATCTGTGAATATGATGGAAGGAGGAGGTTCTAAAAAGTTTAAGGGGAAAAAGCGCCTTAATGAGAACACTAGCAAGAAATTCAACAAGAAACCTAAAGGTTCTTGTTGGATTTGCGGCAAACCGGGGCACTACAAAAGTGATTGTCGGTATGCAAAGGATGGTAAAGAATCTGGAAATAATAAAGGAAAGAGGCCTAAGGAGGAAGGCCAATCCACTTTACAAGGTCAGATTTCAGATTCTAATTTTAATTCAAGTATGAATTATGTGCCACTAATTGCTGAAGCATTTTATGTTCAGGATGATGAAGTGGCTTAGTGGATTGACTCGGGTGCTACTAAACATGTATGTAAGGACCGTAGTTGGTTCAAGACATATGAATCAATTGAAGATGGGTCTATTCTTCATATGGGAAACGAGTCAACCGCACCTATCCTTGGCCGTGGAATTGTGTTGTTAGAGTTTAGTTCGGAGAAGACCCTTGAACTAAGGGATGTTCTACATGTAACTAGAATAAGAAAGAATTTAGTTTCTGGTAGTGTTTTGAATAAGTTTGGCTTCAAACAAGTGTATGAGTCCGACAAATATGTTTTGTCGAAGTGTGGTGTCAAAATTCCGAAGGCTAGTAAGGGTTGAAATATTGAATTCGAAAAGTGATACCACGATTCAATTGATATCCAAGCCACTACATTGATCTTAACAACCTTTCCGAAATAACAGTGCTCCACAATTTACTACGTCTCCTAGGTTCGTTGATAGACTCCTGGCGAGCAATCTCTTTTCCCATCTCTTCAATTGACAGATGCATCACTAGCTTGTCGAAACAATCAATTGTCACGAGAGACCTGTTGACAAGATTTTCAAAACCTGAAATTGGTCTCAACCCACAACCCTCCAGCACCTTAAGTGCATGTCTTTTATCCACGCCGACAAAGAAGCAAGCTATGTAAATAAACAAATTCTTAGTGTACACATCTTCAATGCACTCAAAGCTCAATCTAAAAACATTAACAATTTATGATCTGGATAGGCTTTTAGCTCGTTTAAAAAGACATATCTTCTGTTTCGTTACGTAGTAATGGTCCCAAGACGTGAAGTGCTAAAGGAATTCCTCGGCAGTGTTGCAGAAATCCATTAAGAAGTTCTTCTTGATGATAAAGAAGAGGAGCGTCAATTTTAATAAAGGCTTGTTACTTCAGTAGCTCCTTTGACTCTTCCAAATTTAATTCACAGATTTTAAATTTCGTCTTGAACAATGAAACTTTTCTCAGCTCTTCATTCCTAGTGGTGATGATAATTTTACTCCCGCCACAAAAAAAATCTGGATCATCAAATGCGTCAGGAAGGTATTTTAGCTCATCGACATCATCCAACACCACTAAAACTCTCCTGCAATGCTCTAACATCTTGCATACCCTTGTCGACATTATGTATTTTGTTTCCGGGTTTTCCCGTCACATCTGAAAATTTTTGCTCCAAGAGCCAGGCAAGACCGTCCGTTTGTTTTGTTTTCCTTGTAAAATCTGCAAGAAAGCTACATCCATCGAATACTTGAGCATTGTAGTCAAAAGCAATTTTGGCAACAGTAGACTTCCCTATGCCAGCTAATCCATGGATCAATGCGACTTCGACATCACAGGTGATCCATCCTGCAGCCAGTTGGTGATTTCATGAACAATAAGATCTCTCCCAACGATGTTCGGGGTAGACTTGTCAAAAAAGCCTAAGTCCATTACCCGTCCATTACCTATCGGTTAAAAATTATCCATATCTATCCATTTAAGTTATTGGATAAATTTATCTGTTAACCATTAGTGAATCATTTAAGTTAGGGTAGTCCATTAACCCATCAACACCCATTAAAAAAATTAAAAAAAGAAAATCAAAACAAACCTAAAACCATCTCACTCACCGACGTCCGACGCCGCGACTCGATTTCGCCGACTCGAACATTGACACACCAACGCCGACTTCGACGCCATCTCACCGCAACTCATCTTCATAATTTCACATCCTTCTTTGGCTCTTCCAATGAATTTTAGATAAGATTGATTAGGGTTTTCGTTTAATGGAGATTTGAATTTTCTTACTAATTTCAGCCGCATGTTTTAGAGATTGGTGGGTTTTCAACTGTTGCTGCTTTGTGAAGATCGTCTCGCTTGTTTTTTCAATTGGAAATTCGTGGCTATTTCTCTAGTAAAAATTGATGTTATTTTCTTACTATTCTCATAAAAAATATTTGATGTTATTGTTTAACTTGTTACAATATTTTATTTAAAACCTTATTATGTTACTTAATTATTCTACATAAAACATGTTGATTTCATATATAAAGTGAAAAACAGTTGACTTTACTGTTTTTATAAGAAAAAATTCGTGATTCATAACAAAATAAAAAAATAATTATATGAATTTAAAATGATTAAATTAAATTGATTTTAGGGAAACAGAGTTTAAAGAATTAAAAATTAAATTGATAAATGAGTTAAATGGGTAATGGATAAATGAGTTAAATGGGCGCTAATGGATAATGAGCACTAACGGGTGTAATTGGGTTGATGGGTGTTAACGTGTTAACGGGTTAACGGGTATTAACGGATAAACCGCCCGCTACCCCCCTATTTGACACCTCTAATCGGGAACATATCAAGTTTACCTTTTAGGTGATCATGTAGCAAAGTGGTTTGCGAAGACAGAATCTGTAGCGGAGTATTTATATACTGTTCCGACTAATGAGCATCCAATCCTGAGAAGGGTGAAAGACATCGGTTGATGGAGGGGGATGCAGTGACACAAGTTGTGAGGACGGAAGAGATTGTGTCCCTTGAGAGAAACACATCGGTTGAGCTCGATGGGCTGCTGGCGAGAGAAGAGACTTTATGGAGGCAGCGATCGCGCGTACAATGGCTGAGAGAAGGCGATCGCAATACAACTTTCTTTCATGCCATAGCATCGCAGAGGAGCAGAACAAACAAGATCCACAAGCTGCAGATGGAAGGAGGTAGAATTGCTACAACAAACCAGGAGCTTATGCAGGTTGCTACAGAGTATTTTGAGGATATTTTAGATCGCAAGTGGCAGTCAACATTAATAGCTGGGATTCTGAGCTGAGGGTGATACCATGTCTGGTCAGTGAAGCCATGAACGCACAGCTACAGGCTCCATACTCCACAGTTGAGATCAAGGCTGCCCTTTTTCAGATGATGCCGACAAAGGCCTCAGGTTTGGATGGGTTCCCTGCCTTGTTCTATCAGAAGCACTGGAATTTAGTTCAAGATAAAGTGTGTAAGGAGGTCAAACTGTTTTTGGAAGGTGGGGTGCTTGATGAGGATTGGAATTTGACAAAAATCGTGCTGATCCCGAAATGTAAAGAAGCCGAGCGTATGAGGGACCTAAGGCCTATAAGCCTGTGTAGTGTTTTGATGAAGGTGGCTCTGAAGGCTGTAACAAACAGATTGAAAATCATCCTTCCGAGTCTGATATTCCAGAACCAGAGTGCATTCGTCAGCGCTAGATTAATTTCCGATAACACCCTTCTGGCTCATGAAATCTCTCACTTTATTAGAACAAGAAGGCAGATCGGAAAGGGTTACATATCGCTCAAACTCGGTATGAGCAAGGCCTACGATCGGATGGAATGGGGTTTCATTGAGAGGGTGTTGGGGAGCTTTGGGTTTGCGAGTGGTTGGGTTCATTTGGTTATGACAGCAGTAAGATCAGTCAAGTATCGAGTTCGAGTGAATAAAGAATTATCCCGACTGATCGTTCCCGAGAGAGGTCTAAGGCAAGGCGACCCAATCTCCCCGTTTCTTTTTGTCATATGCGCTGAATGGCTGTCGAGGGCGCTGCTGGAATTGCAAGCCTGTGAGAAAATCTCCAGCATTAGTGTCAGCAGAGGGGGCCCGGCGATAACTCATCTCTTCTTTGCGGACGATAGCCTAATTTTTTTAAAAGCGGATAGGGGTGAAGTTAGGTGCCTCCAGAGGTTGCTTGCTGATTATGAGAGGCTCTCCGGTCAGCAGGTGAATATACTAAAGTCGGAAGCTGTGTGCAGCCCGAATGTGGACTCCGACTTTCGGGATTGGATGACCAGGGAGCTTGGTCTGCGGATTGTTGAGAGTCATTCGAAATATCTGGGGTTACCGTTAATTGTGGACCAAAATAAGAGCCAGGTATTTGAGGAGGTTGAAGAGAAAACCCGAAAAAAGCTTGCGAATTGGAAGAATCGATTCTTATCAGGTTCTGGGAAGGAAACATTATTAAAGGCAGTGGTTCAAGCGATCCCCAGTACGTAATGCAAAGCTACAAAATCCCTCTTGGAGTTTGCCGCTCGTTGGAAAGCAAGGCCTTGAATTTCTTTTGGTCGAGTTCAGGCAGCGCGAAACCAATTCACTGGGTGCGGAAGGAGATCCTATACCGGTCCAAGAAGGAGGGAGGTCTGGGATTGAGATGTCCAGAACTGATGAATGATGCGCTCCTCATGAAGCAGGTCTGGAGGCTGCTGAATGAAGACTAGTCTCTCAAGTGCTAAAAGCAAAGTATTTTCCGGCGAGCTCGGTTCTTTCAGCGACAAAAGGGCATAGAACTTCTCACGTGTGGGGAAGCTTAATGAATGATAAAGGTGGTTGGGCGGGGATTGTTTACAGTGACCCGGATTTGCGACCGAGATGGAGGGGGTCAGGGGATGGTACATATACTGTGAAATCAGGGTATGATCTGGCTCTCCGGGAATGGCTGGAAAGACAGAAGGAGGGTGGGGAATCATCGGATCAGAGTGGAGGTGCCCGTTTCTGGAGGAAGCTATGGCTGCTAAACATCACACCAAGGATTAAATTGTTTACGTGGAGATTCTTCCATGAAGGAGTTCCGGATGCAACAGCCCTGGCGCGAAGAGGGTGTGCGGGGAATTTGGCTTGTCTATATTGCGGCTATGAGGGTGAGTCAATGCTCCATATTGCGCGTGACTGCTGGAAGAGTAAAGCCATTTGCAGTCATATAGGTGTGGATTTGGAGAGGGTATCTCAGCCAGGGGGTAGGTCGCCGGATTGGTTATGTTGGTGTGGGGAGCGATTACCTAATGACCAGTTCAGGACATTAATTTGCGTCATCTGGGCTTTATGGATGGACAGAAACGAAGTGCGCCATGCAATGTGGGGTGGAATGTTGATCAAGTGGTGACCAAAGTCAAATCGCTGCTTTTCCAAAGCAATATGTGCGTGAACTCGAGCGGAATGAGGAGCTGGATAGGGGTGGATCGAGTCGACGAGCTGATGGATGGACTTGTTATTTTCTGTGACGGCTCATGGTGCAGGGATGACAGATCATCAGGCTGGGCGATTGTTGCTCGTGAGGACGATGTGGTTGTCCGTGTTCAGGCTGATTGGCGGACCGAGGTGGAGTCAGTTCTGGATATCGAAGGGTTGGCTATTGCTAAAGCTCTTTGCTTGGCTGAGGAAAGTGGTAGGGGGTGGTGACAATAGCATCTGACTCTTTGGAAGCGGTTTGGGTGGTATTCTCAGGTGACAAAGCCAAGAATGGTCCTAGAGAGTGGTTACTTAGGTGTTGGGATATTTTGGCCAGAAACAAAGGCTGGAGGGTGGTGCATGTCCTGAGAGAGCTTAATGTCGCTGCTGATGCTTTGAGTCGTCGTGCGAGACTGGATAGGTGGTCTTGGTACTCTACTGAGGCTATTCCTAGAGGTCCAAAGTTTTTGTAGCCTGTTTGTGTTGCGTCTGTGCTGTTCGGCTTCTTGTCTTGTTTTGTTTGTTTCTTGGCTTGGATTGATAGCCTTTTCCTCAAAAAAAATGAGCATCCAATTCGAGCGCTTAATGTAGGCTGCGTTTCAGCCCGACAGAGATTTCGTTACAGATGTTGTGACAGTTGAAAATGTCACAAGAATGTGGACGTGGACTTCGAGCTTATAAGCTGGTGAATGGTCAGACAGGGAGATTCATGAAATTACATTAACTTGGTTAGGTCATTGGTACGTCACCGAGAATAGAGATATATAAAATGGTGATCTGCTCAAGGATATTCGCTGCTTCTGGTGTTGTAAAGTGGGGAGTTAAAGTTTTGTACGAGGAGCAGCATGTCAGTGAAGACACAAAGAAGAGCTGTTGTGGTTATTGAACAAAATAGTTGATAGGGTTTTTGAACAGAGAAAATAAAAGAAATAGTAAAATCTGTTATTTGATACATAAGGAAACATATCAATTTATATTACATATGAATGACTAATTATAGTTTAGTCAACAAGGAATAATCTAATAATAAATGTAATTAATTATTGGTTCATGAATCTGTATTTCAACACCCTCCCTCAATCTTAACCATCTCAATATGTTGAGATTGCACTTGAATCCTTTGAACAGCGTAGCGGCAGACAGATTTAGACAGAAATCTCGTCATCATAAAATAAGTGTCACAAGAGTAGTTTAGTGACATGGGTGGGGAAACCACCGGATACAAAGCACCAAAATGTGCTATAATAGCCCAATGAAAGATGGCTATCTGATAAAATTTGACTGGTCTGCTTACTGTTGATTTGAATCTGACATGGATGTATAGGGCCATTAAATCTGGGTGAAGGAGAACACAACACGACACAACACTGCCTTTCGATGCATCTCGTATTCGAATCTAATTTTGAGGTGAGACTCGATTCATTTGCGAAGTAGGATACCTGGATTGGAATGGCAGGATTGACGATGATCGGTAGTGAACGATTGACAAATGCCGAATGATGTCAGCAGGGCGTGAAAAACACTAAAAGCAGCGGAAATATATGTGAGTTGTTGACATAACCCAAATCAGGATCAGTGAGCGGTCGTTGGACCTTAAAGCTCTAATACCATATTGAACAAAATAGTTGATAGGGTTTTTGAACAGAGAAAATAAAAAAATAATAAAATCTGTTATTTGATACAAAAGGAAACATATCAATTTATATTACATATGAATGACTAATTATAGTTTAGTCAACAAGGAATAATCTAATAATAAATGTAATTAATTATTGGTTCATGAATTTGTATTTCAACAGTGGTTTGGTACAACATCATATTCCGTTCACCTCTTAATAATCTGTCTATATGTGAGTATAGTACGAGACTGTCGATGTTGAATATAAGAATCACAAGACACGGAAGTATCATATAAGCAGCGGTCTATGGATGTAATTTTGTGGATTATGCTACTCATGAATCGGCTTTTCTTGATATTTGGGACACAATATTTAGCTGGTACAATTACATGCTTCGAAGGATGTCAATGATTTTGGGGGCTGAATCGTCATTACATGATTTGTTACACAATGTTTTAGTTGGCGGTCTCCATTTCAATGCAATTCTCCATGATTTGGTTTTGTGTCTGCAATTATTCAAGAGGGTATCTTATAGATATATTAATATTAGTCAATATTTAAAATTCATTTTCATTTTAAATATAAAGTAAACTTAATATTTACTCTTTCATCAAAAATATTTAATAATCAATCCAGCGAAAAATTCAACGATTACTTGTTTGATTTAGTATCTCAATTCTCACCGAATCCCACTGCCGGTCTTTTCTTCCTTAATAATTATGGCCTTAAAATTCTTGATTCCATTTCACACTGCTTCTGCTACAATCATTGAAATCATTAACCAATTCATTTGTTATATAATTTGTCTTTTTAGGATACTCGGTTTGCGTATCTGAATCCTCTGTTAATTTCTTCATCTGGGTATATCTCATGTTCGCTTCTTTACTTCAATTTCAGATGATTGTAGACTGTAGCTTCTCTGATATTTTGGGTTTGGGTACTATTGAGGCTTGCTTATATTTATCTCTAGTTTTGGTGCCTTTTGTAATTACTAATGTGCTGTGTTGGAATTTCATTACTGATTGCTCATCTGGGTTTGTGTCAATTTCGCAGTTTGCCTCATGGCCTGTTTATGTCTAGGTTTTGATAATACTGTATGCAGCTTAGTGTTAGAAATTTAGGGGGATAGTAATTTTGGTATCAATTTCAGTATTTAGATTGGAGTGTCTGATGATTCCGTGTCCGCAATTTGGTTTTTTGTGTATACGACCACAAAAACCTGTCAACCAAGTACCCAACTTGCTATTGAATATATGATTGTGAGTTACTGATTTGGATTTTTTTGTATTCGCCTCGAGCAGTTGAGGTCTCTGAGTTGAACTTTTGAATCCCGGGAACTGAAGTGGAGAGCTTGTTAATATGATGACTAATAATTATAGACTGTTTGTAACGCTCTTAGTAACCTTGTCCGTGACGCTGAACATCAGAAATGTATATGGTACTGCTACTGATGTTTACTGTTTGAAGAGCATCAAGGAGTCTATAGGAGACCCACTAAGCTACTTGTCATCATGGGACTTCAGAAACATTACAGAGGGATCAATATGCAGATTCATAGGGGTGGAATGTTGGCATGCCTACGAGAACAAGGTGCTGAACTTAAGGCTATCTGGCTTTGGTCTTACCGGCTTATTTCCATCTGGCCTTGAGAAATGCACATCCCTAACAGGCCTTGATCTCTCGCGCAACAACTTTACTGGAGTCATTCTGCCTCAAATATTTCAAATGATTAAATATGTTACAACGCTTGATCTCTCGTCAAACAATTTCTTCGGCGAGATACCTGAAAGTTTGGCAAACTGTACGCTTCTGAACGTGTTGAGACTCAATGATAACCAGTTAACTGGTCAGATACCTCCTCAACTTGGCAAGCTTCCCAGGCTTAGTAACTTCAGTGTTGCTAATAATCATCTTCGAGGGCAAGTTCCTACATTTATTCACTTGGGTTTTGACGAAAACAGTTACAAGTTCAATCCAGGACTCTGTGGAGGTCCTCTGGAAGCTTGCCAGGGGTCTGAAAAGATAGATTTTGGAACTATATCAGGATTTATTGGTGGAGTAGTTATTGGTATGGTGATCTCAACATCCATAGTTTTAGGAGCTGGTAAGCGCTTATTTACTTGTTGAATTGTCAACATTAAGTGTTTTGAGAACATGATAGAGGCAGGAGTTTGTTGCCTTGGTAAGTCAAGATGTAAGGACATTTGGGAGGGAGTTACTTGTATTTGTAGAAGTATGTCTCAATAGAGCGAGATCATTTGAGACCCCTATTTTATTTGAGACCTTTAATATTTTTTGCAACCCATATACACGTCACAAATATTCTTCAAAATGTGTGGACATAAATGACACACGTCACTACTATTCGCGTAATAACTAAATGCACAATGCACGTTTATTTATGCATACAACATATTGAAAAGTCTAAATGTCCAAAATGTCACATTTGGTTCTCAAAGGAACTTATAAATGAATGAATTTGTACATTTATTTACGTTACAAATGAATCAAACAATTAAACGTAAATGTCTACATCTCTAAATAAAGGAAAATGTATTTTGAAATATTTACAAACATATATGTAGATGATCACAAGCAATATGAAGGCTTAACTTCACCAATAATTTTCCCGGACACATTAACACAGTAAGATTTAGCCAGTTTAGTTGAATAAGAGAGATTGACATCATCAAGAACAATTTCAGAGCATGGATCTTTAGAACTGCATTCGAACTTGATTGCAACAGAAGACGCTGAAGTTCCCCTTATTCGCTTGTATAACACATCATCTATCGATACACCGGATTCCTACGACCATTTTTAAAAAAACAAACATTAGATATTTTTACAATATTATTAAGAGGGTTAGGATCAAAAGACATGCATATTTCTATGCCCATTTTTTAATACAAACATTATAGATTTTTGCATTGAAATTTCAATTCCTTACTTGGTTTGGATAGTTGACATTGTTTGGGCAGTAACGCTGGTCAATTATAATGGGATTTCTCACACTGCGCATGACAATATTCATGAAACGCACCGTTTTGACGAATCCTGTGCTGAGCCGAGCCCAGCTCTTGATTCTCAGCTCATTACTACTTGCTGTAAAAACCACACCCTTCACTGTCACATTATGCACCCCTTCTTCTTCTGCAAAGCTCCCAATGCTGCATGCCATGACCAGGGTATAGACTAACCTTATTCCATGACCAGGGCATATCTGCATGAGGATTGTTAGTTTCATATCCATTTGTAATGAGAAATTTGATTGATCAAGTTGGAACCTATTAACTTAGATCTGAATTTGCTGCAGGTCATCCCAAGATTATTCATCGCGACATTGAGGCTGCCAACACTCTTTTAGATTTCAATTTTGAAGCAAAGGTAACTTGCCTATTATTTGAGGATTTTTTATGCAATATATGGAAATTTAAGCATCAAGAAAAATAATTCAGTTCTAAATTTTGGGTCTGGAATGAAGACTTGCTAAGGTTCACATTTTACAGGTTGCAGATTTTGGGCTGGCAAAGAATACTTCGGATGTCAACACTCATGTCTCAACTCGAGTAATGGGAACTTTTGGGTAAGATCAGTTCATCGTACCTCAAATTTCTTTAGTTATTATTTGTGTGGAAAATGTTAATTTTGTAAATGGAAGGCAAATTCATACATAGTAGTCTTCTTATATGAACATACTCTTGTGTGCAGGTACCTTGCTCCTGAATACGCAGCCAGTGGGAAACTCTCAGAAAAGTCTGATGTTTTCTCATTCGGCGTCGTTCTGTTGGAGTTGATCACTGGCCGGCGTCCCATTAACACTACTAATACATACATGGATGATAGTTTGGTAGATTGGGTAAGTAAATGCATTAGTATACTATTTTCTAGTCCGTGTAATGGACCATTTTACATGTCGCACTCTGGAACATCTTATGTAAGAGGTTATTTTGGCAATCCAGGCGAGACCAATACTCACACAAGCTTTGGAGGAAGGAAACTATGATGAACTAGTCGATCCTAAACTTCAGAGGAATTATGACCAAAATGAAATGGCTCGCATGGTCGCTTGCGCAGCTGCTTGTGTGCGTCATTCAGCAAGGCGTAGACCGAAAATGAGTCAGGTAATAACCAGCCAACTACTCTTCACTCTATTTCAACTGCTGAAAATTTTAATTTACTCCATATAACTTGTGTTTTGAAACGAGCAGGTTGTCCGATCATTGGAAGGAAACGCCTCACTATCGGACCTAAATGAAGGGATCAAACCTGGTCACAGCACTGCACATAGCTCATACGAAAGCACCGAGTACAGCAACAGCCAGTACAATGAGGATATGAAGAAATTTAGAAAAATGGCTTTTGCGAGCCAAGAGTATAGTACTGGTGGGTACAGTAGCACCGGCTTGTCAAGCAGCGACGGTCAAACTACAACCAGAGAAATGGAGTTAACTAGCAAAAAGGGAAATAGCAGTAGCAGCAGCATTGACAAAACATATTTGTGAAGTTCCATAACTTAATCATTCCCATGCCATTTAATTTCATCTTTTTATACATACAGGTTGCAGGAAGGCTTTTTCATATTCTTTTCTTCTGCAAATATATTCGAATTTTTTGTATCTAATATTTAGAATACTAAGAATGGGTGAATGAGGGATCACTACTACAGATCATGTTTATAACAGCGCTTGTTTTTGCTCTTTAACAGCGCTTCTTGAAGCGCTGTTGAAACGGGTGCTGTAATAAATCACATATTTATAACAGCGCTTTTTTAAAAAAAGCGCTGTTGTTTATAAACATTTTTAACAGCGCTTATTTATTATTAAGCGCTGTTAAAAATGTCTATAAACAACAGCGCTTTTTTTAGAAAAGCGCTGTTATAAATCGGAGATTTACAACAGCACTCGTTTCAACAGCGCTTAAGAAAAAGCGCTGTTATTTAGTTTATTTTTTACAGCGCTTAAATTAAAAGCGCTGTTAAAAATAATTATTCACAATAATTAATATTTTTATTAATTAGAAATTTTAAATAATTCGAATATTAAATAATTCAAATTAAAGTGTTGTTAAATATTTCGCAATAAGATATTTATTATAATATTTTCGGGGATTAGAAAAAACTGTTTTTGAAATTTAATAATAATTAAACCTGCTTTAAAAGGCAATTAATTTTATTTAAATCGTAATAGTACAATGAAATTGAAATCGATTTTAACTTTCGATTTTTTACTAAAACCCTAGCCTTCTTCGTGCTGAATTTGTCTCGGTGCTCGTCTTGAATTTGTCACATTCCCTTCGACATTATCACAAAATTCGACAAATCTGCAAGAAAATAATAGTGTTAAAATCATAGTGTTAATATAAAACGAAACAAAACATAAAAGAGTATCCTTACTCGAATCGGTGAAGAACACTAAAGCTCAACAAAAAGGTGTTTATCCTAACTCGAATCGGTGAAGAACTAAAATAATTTGACACAAAAATTTCAATGTAAAGTTTCATATATATAGAAAGATTGTAGCGGGAAGTTTGGGCGCGTAATTAAAAATTCCGAAATTTTAAATATGGAATGTGGACTGTTAGATTATTTTAAGCAACGATTGGGATTAAAATCTGTGCGAAACTGAGCCGACCAATCACGTCATTTCTCTCTTTAACAGCGCTTAAATATTTTAAACGCTGTTAAAGAGTATTTTTTTAAAGTAAATCGAATTAAAAAAACTTACAACAGCGCTTATCATGTTTAAGCGCTGTCGTATAATATTTACAACAGCGCTTAAACATAATAAGCGCTGTTGTAAACCGTTGATATTTGTTTTGTTTTTTTTTAGAATTTATTGATTTGTAAAAAACAAATTTAGTTGAAAATTTGATTTATGAAGCTAATAACTCATTTACTTCAAAAATAATTATTTACTTGCATTTTTGTTGTGTTTTGATTAATGAAAAGTATAGTTGATCAAAATGTACATTGTTCAACCTATTGCTTAGTAAAGAGACACATTACAAATTTTCAAATGACAACGATTTCAAATGCTTATATATGTTCTCATGATATTTTAATAAATTGAATGTTACTTATTGAGTTTTTAAATTCTTAACTCAACAACACCTTAAAATATATAACCTAATTTTTTAAACTTAAAAATACTAAAAAGATGTCTTTTACAGCGCTTTTACAAGAAATAAGCGCTGTAATATATAAAATTTTGATTTAAAATTATTAATTATGAATTTACAGCGCTTATTTTAATTTAAACGCTGTAAAAAGTAATTAATTTATTATTAATTTTAATATATATTACAGCGTTTATCTATTTAAACGCTGTTATAATTAGGGTTTGGATTTAGGGGTTAGGGTTCGGGGTTCAGGGTTTAGAACCCTAATTACGACAGCGCTTTTTTTAAATTAAACGCTGTTAAAAGTTATTATTTTATTATTAATTTTAATATATATTACAGCGTTTATTTATTTAAACGCTGTTATAATTAGGGTTTGAATTAAGGGTTAGGGTTCGGGGTTCAGGGTTTAGAACCCTAATTACGACAGCGCATTTTTAAATTAAACGCTGTTATAAATCAATTTATTATTTGAAACATGATAAATTAGTCATAATATATACACCTCCAAGCACAATAGTTGCCAACATCACTTGGACAAAATATTACTATGCATGCCATCCCTCCCAAGCATATATACATGTCATCCCTCCAAGCATATATACATGCATCCCTCCCAAGCATATATACATGCCATCCCTCCCAAGCATATATACATGCATCCCTCCCAAGCATATATACATGCCATCCCTCCAAGCATATATACATGTCATCCCTCCCAAGCATACATGCCATCACTCCCAAGCATACATCCCTCTCAAGTTCAACTAGCATTTTAACTAATGTTCTAAATCAGAAAACTTCAAAATCAACTGTCTAACAATAATAACTACGTTTCCTTATATAGGGAAACAACAAAAAACATAAACACGTTTCCTTCAAAATAATAAAATATTTGAAAATAATGGAAAAATACTAAAAATTCGAAATAAAATAGTAAATGATCGAATTTGCCCAACAAAGACCATTTTGTTTGTCCGGCTCGTCGTTCTCTTCGAAACGATATATTATGGGTCCAATTCTGACATCGGGAGCTCAAAAACTGCTAAGTTAAGTTAAACGATATAACGTGCACCTTCTTACAGTGATTCATTTTATTCCAAAATTCAGCATCCTCTGTTCTGTATCAAGGGCTTTAATAAGTTAAGTTAAAAACCAGCGTATTATTATTTTTACTTAGTTTCAAAAAATTTAAATAAAATTATTTTTAGACAGCGCTTTTATGAAAAGGCGCTGCGGTAAATATATGACAACGCTTTTTATATAAGCGCTGTTTTAATTAGTATTTTTAACAGCGTTTTTTTGGAAAATCGCTGTTAAATATATTACTTAAGACAGCGCCTAATAATATAAGCGCTGTTGTATATTTTATACAGCGTTTTCTTAAGAAGCGCTGTGTTAAATACATTTATTACAGCGCTTTCTATTTAAATCGCTGTGAAAGATCTAATTGTTTTAACAGCGCTTAATAACAAGCGCTGTTAAAAATATAATCTGTACTAGTGGATACATTTGATTGTTTTTTGTGCAAGTTGTTATTAGTTTCATGTCATCCACCTGGCCATGTGTTTCATCTGATGCACGCTTAGTTAGTTAGAGAGTGTATTATGTGGATTTATTTTTGTGGACTCATGAATCACTTTTTGCATACATTAATTGTTTTTTTCAATGCAGATTGCATCACGTTATTGCAATTGTCACGTGCAAAACATGTGCAACCTACATGTTTCATTAATGTATTGACACAATCTGATGTATTAAAAAAATGCAATTAACGGATAAGGAGGATTCATGAGTCCACCAAAATAGATGAATCCACATGATCCAATACTTAGTTAGTTACTCCAATGGATCACAACTACCAAACTACAAGAATCTTTATTTATATCTTATAAATGTATAATTAAGGTTGCATTCAATATTTTGATTATTTGAGCCAGCAATTAATTGTAATGAAATGTCACCTGCCTTGGGATATCTTTGCAGCAATTCGATATTTTTTAATTTTATCTCACATCACTATTCAGGATTTTGATTATTACTCTCATTATTTATTAGTAGTTTTCATACATATTAAATATGATTTTATCATTCTATTTTCAAATTTATTAGCATCATTTACTTTTTTTTAATCTTTTCAAAACTCTGGAATGTGTCACATTCTGCTGCACGCGTGGATATCAACAAGTTTTCAATTGACATATGATGTAGCGAAAGTTTGTGAATAGTCAAGAAAGAATTCAAAAATTTATAACTAAAATCTACTGGATACCAAAGAAAATAGTTTTAAAAGTTTATTGATTTCAAGATGAGAATTACAAAATAACTAATTAGTTATTTATAGTAAAAGAAACACAAATTTAACTAAAAGTGGACATGTGAGATAATCAAAATGGGCTTATTTTTGTATTAGCCCATGAACCCTCTTGACTATCATCATTCCTTCTATATCATCATTCCTTCTATATCATCATTCCTTATTTTGTATTACTAAATGGGCTTATTTGGTTGTTTGACCAAAAGCATGATCAGTAGGCACCTCTCTTTCTGCCATCATCCCATATGTTAATTATTTATATTTAAAACTCCAAAACCTAATCTTATCCGTAGGCAACAAACGATGGCTCTACTACTGCTCCCAGATGCGAATCCATCACTGGGTCATTTATTCATTAAGGTATGGCAACATCCATAAACAACTTGAAATTCAATGTTTTCTCTGTTAATTAAGCATTACATCTGTTGAAGTTAAATTTATAAATCATTGCGTATTCTGTGGTTTTGTAGTAAGTGATAATGACAGTAACCACATTTGACTTGACTAGCAGCAACTGGACTATATGTGAATCAACGCGTTCCGAGCAAAAAAGGGGGAATTTGCGTAAATAGTTGATTAGTCAGTGTACTTGGTTTCATATTGCGGTGAGATGTTCACTTTATAGAAAAATGCTGACTTGCCCAAATTGGAGGGAGTTATCAGTCCATCAATCCTTCTTGTCAAGAGTTTTCGTAGCCATATGTATACCGACTTTAGTAAAAACCCTGAACACCAAGTCTTTATGAGCTTCAGGGGAGTTGACACGCGTGTCTTTGTGGGTCATCTTTTCTATGCATTACAGAAAACAGGATTTAGGGTGTTTCTAGACAACGATGGATTGAACATGGCAAGGACATTCAACTCGAGTTGCGGGAAGCTATCAATCGTTCAGAGATGTCTGTAGTTGTTTTATCGCGTGGATATGCTGATTCTCGATGGTGTTTGGATGAACTGGTTGGGATTATGGACCGTGAGGCTTTGAAAGTTCATTCTGTACTACCTGTTTTCTTTGATGTGGAACCTACGGATGTTCGTCATCAAATGGGTGTTTATATGAAATCATTTAAGGTGTTGGAAGAACGTTTTCAAAGTGCAATGGATAAGGTGGAAAGGTGGAGGTCAGCTATGAAGCGAGTTGCAAATCTGAAAGGTCTATGTTTGAATACTAACAGGTACTGTAAAATTCATTTGATGATAACTTTGAAACCCTATACATCAATGCTAATTTTATATATTTATTTACAGGGATGAGTCGTCTTTAGTGCAAAGTATCATTAGAGAGTTGGGAAAAATGGTTAAGACAAGCATAATGTATGTTCCCCCGAACATCATTGGGAGAGATCTTATTCTTCATGAAATCACCAACTGGCTGCAGGATGGATCACCTGATGTCGAAATCGCATTGATCTATGGATTAGCTGGAATAGGGAAGTCTACCGTTGCCAAAATTGCTTTTAACTACAATGCTCAAGTATTCGATGGATGTAGCTTTCTTGCAGATTTTACAAGGAAAACAAAACAAACGGACGGTCTTGCCCGACTCTTGGAGCAAATTTTTTCAGATGTGACAGGAAAACCCGGAAACAAAATACATAATGTCGATAGGGGTATGCAAGATGTTAGAGCCATTTTATGTTGCAGGAGAGTTTTAGTGGTGTTGGATGATGTCGATGAGCTAAAATACCTTCCTTACGCATTTGATGATCCAGATTTTTTTTGTGGCGGGAGTAAAGTTATCATCACCACTAGGAATGAAGAGCTGAGAAAAGTTTCATTGTTCAAGACGAAATTTAAAATCTGTGAATTAAATTTGGAAGAGTCAAAGGAGCTACTGAAGTTGCAAGCCTTTATTAAAATTGATGCTCCTCTTCTTTATCATCAAGAAGAACTTCTTAATGGATTTCTGCAACACTGCCAAGGAATTCCTTTAGCACTTCACGTCTTGGGACCATTACTACGTAATGAAACGGAAGATAAGTGGAGAAATCTTTTAAACGAGCTGAAAGCCTATCCAGATCATAAATTGTTTAATGTTTTTAGATTGAGCTTTGAGTACATTGAAGATGAGTACACTAAGGATTTGTTTGTTTACATAGCTTGCTTCTTTGTCGGGGTGGATAAACGACATGCACTTAAGGTGCTGGAGGGTTGTGGGTTGAGACCAATTTCTGGTTTTGAAAATCTTGTCAACAGGGCTCTCGTGACAATTGATGGTTTCGACAAGCTAGTGATGCATCTGTCAATTGAAGAGATGGGAAAGGAGATTGCTCGCCAGGAGTCAGTTAACGAACCTGGGAGACGTAGTAAATTGTGGAGCTCTTGGGACTCGTTATATGTACTGCAAAATGTAAAGGTTGGCAATCTCCGACTCCGACATTACTCTCCACTTGCTCATTATAACTTTTGTTCAATATCTATGCTCAATATTGTCTTCTTCTTTCATAGGGAACGTCAGCCATACGAGGACTAAGGGTTAATCTTCCAAAACCCAATAGTTACACCATGTATGGGTATCAGAATTTTGAAATTCTCCCAAACGTCCTCCGTTGGATTTCTGTTATATGAAGTATTTGAAACATTCTGCCTCTGCCTTAAATTTAGAGTCAGTGAAATCATCCTCATTTGCAATGATGTTGAACTTAAATTTGCTCCTGCTCAATCATGTGCATCTTGATGGTAGCTTTGAGGATTTTCCTAAGAAATTAATATGGTTGGTATGGCTACGGTGCCCTTTGCAATCTATTCCACCAAATTTCAACCTTGAAGAGCTTGTGGTATTTGAAATGCAGACAAGTTGTCTAGTTCGTGCTTGGGAGGGTTACAAGGTACCCAAGTGCAATACTTTTATATTTTCAATATTTGGTTTTAACAGTTATGATGTACTTACTGTGATGGAATCTTGAATTAATTTCTTTTATCCTTGACGAACAGTACATGGGTGCACTCCGTATCTTGGATTTCAGTAATTCGCAGCACTTGGCTTGTACTCCGGACCTGTCTGGAGCTCTTTTGTTAGAATCCCTATTTTTTGAAGGTTGTATAAATTTAGTGGAGGTCCATGAATCACTTGGAAACTTGAGAAACCTTACACACCTGAATATGGAAGGATGTGTAAGTTTGGTAATGATGCACAAATCCGTTGAGAATTTGAAGAAACTCTCTATACTGAACTTGAATGGCTGTAAAAGCCTTATGAGTTTTCCGGTATACAAGTTATCTTCTCTTGAACATCTGAATCTTTCTGGCTGTTTCAACTTCTCTATGGCCCCTAGTCAAATGAAGTCATCGGTAAATTCCATTGTATCATCATTACCGCGGTATGGAGTTCCCTTTGTGCCTCCTTGTATGTCATTAAATTTTTATCTTCCTTCCTTGACAAGGTTGAGTTTGGCAAGTTGTGGTTTATGCTCCGACAATCTTTTGGATTGGTTACAATGTGCACCTTCGTTAGAATACTTGGATCTCAGTGATAACCCAATTCATGTGCTAAATAATAACGATGTCTGTGCCAGCTTTAGGATAAAGAAGTTGATTTTGCAGCATTGTTTCAAGCTTCAAACAGTTTCTAACCTGCCACGGAGTTGTGAGGTGAGTGTAGAGTTTTGTTCTTCGTTGGAAAAAATCACTTATGTCTATGAACCAGGCACAATGCGTATCATAAATGCATTTGGATGTCATGAATTAGCTGAAATAGATTATGGTTGTAATGATCCACTTATAATTGAATGGACTCGCAACATGGATGGAACTAGAGCAAAGTATTTAGGCTTTCCTAACTTGAACACCTTCGACTATGGAAGCATCTCGGAGTTTGAAAACGACGATATAGACTTTGGGAGGGTGAGATTTTTTTGTTATTTTCAGGTATTCTCCATCCAACATATTTCTTATATATCTTAGATTTCTTTTACTTTGGTATCAGGGATCTTATCATTCGGGAACATATCAAGTTTACCTTTTAGGTGATCATGTAGCAAAGTGGTTCGAGAAGACAGAATCTGTAGCAGAGTATTTATATACTGTTCCGACCAATGAGCTGCCAATCCGAGCCCTTAATATAGGCTTTGTGGTTTCAGCACCCGACAGGGATTTTGTTACAGACGCTGTGACTGTTGAAAATGTGACAAGAATGTGGACATGGACTTTGAACTTATCAGCTGGTGAATGGTTAGACAGGGAGATTCATGAAATTACATTAACTTGGTTAGGTCATTGGTACGTCACGGAAAATCGAGATATAGAAAATGGTGACTTGCTCAAGATCTCCGCTGCTTCTGGTGTTGTTAAATGGGGAGTTAAAGTTTTGCACGAAGAGCAGCATGTCAGTGAAGACATAAAAAAAGAGTGTTCAGCTTCTGTTGCGGTATGGTACAACACCTTATTCCGTTCACCTCTAAATAATATGTCTATGTGTGAGTATAGTATGCAGACTGTCGATGTTGAAAATAAGAATAACAAGCCACGGAAGTATCGTATAAGCAGCGGTTTATGGATGTAGTTTTGTGGATTCTGTTACTCACGTAACATATCTTCTTGAAATGTGCTATACAATACTTGGCTGGTAAATTACATTTTGTCACTTTTATATATATTTTATGTGAAATGTATGTGGAATTTATGTGCAACTTGAAAGTGCAGTGTGTCTAATCTACACTGCACTTTCTAAATGGAAACTTCCCAGAGGTGCGAGTTTAACTGTGATGGTGATCATACTGCTCAGCACTTTCTGAATGTTAAAGTTAAGACAATGGACTTTGGTAGAGGTAGAGTCGTGAACATCAAATTTAACGGATGAGCTTTAAACAAAAAATAACTATTAAAATTCAACCGCGTGTATTTGTTGCAAATTCAATTGCCTAATTAATTAAAACTAACTTTAATTTCAACCGTCTGATTAGTCAAATCAACGCTTGATTTTATGTTCTTCCTTGTTCTATCATAATTGCAAAGTAACCTCTAATTTAACTAAATTTAAAATAATCGTCAACGATAGCCTAATATACAATTTAATTCGCTTTATGATGTTTATTTTACTTATCATATTTATCTATTTATATCTAAAGAGTAAAGATACAGAGAGCCAAGTAACTTTTGTAAGACGGAAGGACACGATATCTTGATTTTGATTGATTTGACGGTTGAGATTAAGTTGATCTTTAATTTAAATAGGTATTTTAGTATGCAAAATACATGGGCGGTTGAGAATGACGGTTATCAATCTCAACCGTTAGATTATTAGAAATCAACGGTTGAGATGATGTCCTATTGTCCTAAGTATAAATTGATGTCCTCCTTGATCTCTTTCCAATATCTAAATATATAAAAATTATATTCTTATATAATGTAAAATAGAGTAAAGATAAGGAGGACGAATAAGTTTTTGTAATACAATGAGACACATTCTTAACCGTTCATTAAAAATAAATCATAGAACGAGATTAAATCTAAATAACCGTCAAATCTAACCACCCGTGTTTTTTGCAAACCCAACCACCTAATTTTTTATATAAAACCAACTTTAATCTCAACCGTCATAATTGTCAAATCAACGGCGAGATTACCTCCCTCAGTCTCACATAATTGTAAAATAAATGTTTAAGCAAAATGTTTTAAACAAAATATTTACTAATAGTCATCATGATGGTTTTAAATAGATTTTATATCATGAGTGGTTACCAATTATATTTTTATATTTAAGGAGGATGACTCCTATTTTGATAAAAGAGAAGAAATTTTTGTGAAAACCTCAATCCTCCCTACATGTGTTTGTAGTCATGTTTTGGTGTCGATTTGATGGTTGAAGATAGTCTTTCATTCGCCTTCTAAACACCAGGTGCATGTGAGTGAAGGTTGGACTGTTGTATCCTGGGAGACAAATTGCCTAGAGAAAACCCAGCATCGAGTGGGAGGGCAATATTATTTTAAGGAAAGCGCCGAGCATGCCTCAGTCACTTAAGATTTTGTATTTCTTACTCCGTTCTACTATTTCAATTTTTTTCAAATTTTATTATTCAGTAATTTCAATATTGCATATTCCCTGTCTATTTTCCTTAAGGGACAATTGCAGTAAACCACCATTATAATGTCCCAGTTTGCAGAAAACCACCATTATAACGAAAAATTACGAAACGGGTATATTATAATTCTGCCGTTAACCAAAAACCACCATTGACCTAACTCCGTTAGAAACTGTACAACACGCGCCACACGACGCGTGGGTATTCAACTTCAATTTAGACAATTTCAGAAAACCACCATTATAATATTTGTTTTGCAGAAAACCACCATTTTAACAACTAAGTACGATATTATTACTCTTCCTACAAAATTATTATGTTGACGCGTGGTATTCAACTCCGTTAGGTAACGCTAGGTAACGATGTTGAGGCTACAATTTTAGCTATCTTTGATTAGCAAGATATTATTACTCTTCCTACAAAATTACGGTTCATTAAACAAAACATGAGTTTAAAAGTAGTTGAATCTTTAATACATAGTTGAATCTTTTAGATCAATATAGTACAACAGTTATAGTTTAAAAGTAGTGATGTAATAAATCATATTTCATAGAAATAAAAGGAGGAAAATTATTATATTTGAATCGGACAGTCGGTAACCATTCCACATTGATAATTATAAATTCTCAAACATGAGTTTTCTTTTGCATTTTCTAGCATTATTTTCTTCATTGACATCCATCAAGATTAAATTGAAGCATCATATAGCTAGTAGACATATATAAACGAGTTAAATTGTCGTACGAGCCTCTGTTTAGCATGAACAGTGCAGTTGGTAGTACTTTGATAATCAATTATTAAAATGGTGGTTTTTCGTAAAACGGATATTATAATAGTGGTTTTTGGTAATTAACAAAAATAAAATAAATATTATTAAATTAATAAGCCCACACGCTTTTAACGGTTCAAGTAACGGAACAGTAGGTCTGGTGGTTTTTGGTTAACGGCAGAATTATAATATACCCGTTTCGTAATTTTTCGTTATAATGGTGGTTTTCTGCAAACTGGGACATTATAATGGTGGTTTACTGCAATTGTCCCTTTCCTTAATTATTCTAACAATTTTAAGACAATATTCGATCCTCTGAAGACAGGTGCTGTCTTGCAAGTTTCACTTTTGAAGTTACAAATAACTTATAGATTTGTGAAGGTTGATGCTACAACTGTTACGACAACAACCCGGCATATATCTGTGTTGGTGCAAACTCCCAGTTCTTTGCGAACACCGATGCACTCGTTACTAGCGTCAAGAACTTCCCTGAAAGTCGAGGGGTGGTTCTTGGCCTATTGAAGGTGTTGAATGAAGCTGCAATCTGAGTCTAGAACAGATTTGAACGACAGCGTTTTGTGGAGACTTCAAAGCGAGAAGCAGCGTTCAAGAAAGAACTTGGAGTTTAGTTGAACGACGTCGTTTTGCATAGGCGCGGATTCAGATCGGACGGCTGGAATTGAAAGTCAACCAATGGCCAGGATTGAATTTGGTAATTGCTTAAAAGGACTGAAAACCAGAGCAGCTAGGGCATCTTTGCGATTCGATTTGAGGTGCGATTCTTCAAGAATTCAAAGTGCAGAGAATTTCTTGAGCGTCTTGCGAGTTTGTTCGGAGCGATAGTGTATTCGATTGTTGGTTTAATTGTACAGAGTTGAGGGTTGTTCAACTCAGGCTTGTTCATCATTGGTGGCTGTAATCGGAGCTGATCTTTAGCTGTCTTAGTGGATTTCCGAGCACAGTGATTGCTCACGTGGAGTAAAGGCCTTAACAGGTCATATAACCATGGTATAATCATTTGAGTATTTTACATTTGTGAATCTTGTTTTAGGGTTCTTCTCGATTGAGAAATTAGGGATCGAATAATCATTTAGATTAGCTGCTCGATCTTACATCACAAGGGGTTTTTAGGATTGAGGGGAGCTATCATCACTCAGTTGTATCATGTAGATATGTCAAAATTACCCATTATCCGTTACCCGCCCTTTATCCGCCCGTTAAAATACCCGTCTATACCCGCCCGTTTATAGATAAAGGGTAATCATACCCGTTACCCGTTTATACCCGTTTATTATAGGGTCGCCCATTATCCGCCCGTTATATTTCATTAGAAAAATTCATCAAGTTCTACTCATAAACTACCGTCAATCTACTACAAATTTAGATACTCATTGTCGTATTTTATAAATAATAGAATAATTGGTAAAATAAAAGTATGTAGTTAAAGGGTAAATGAGTTATTAATGGATAAACGGATATTTAATGGGTAAACGGGTAAATTAATACCCGTTACCCGTTTATACCCGTTATCCTATATAACCGCCCGTTTATACCCGTTTACATAAACGGGTAAATAATACCCGTTACCCGTTTATGCACGTTACCCTTTATAATCGGGTCATACCCGCCCGTACCCGCCCCATTTGACATATCTAGTATCATGTTGTGTATGGAGATGACTCTAAATCTCTCATTCTTATGATCGGTTGGCTTCCGGCCGCCATTTTCTTCGTCTTCCTTAAAACTATTCGGATCATTAAGGTACCCTACCGCCTAAGTTACATCAACTCTTCTTGTTCTGTTTGGTGAGGAATCTAAGGTTGTTCTGTTTTGCTCTGTTTTTGTTCTGTTTTTGAATCAGGTGGTGAGACAAGCAAATGAGCTAAAAGTGTTCTATAACTTCCTATACATGTCCCTAGCCTTAGCAGGCTTCCTCATGATTATCATTGTTGCTGAAAAGCAAGTGCAGTTCACTCGATTGGAGTACGGCGGTAGTGCAACCATTGTTCTCTGCCTACTCTTCCCCCGTCCTTGCCGTGATCAAGGAAGAAATCGATATGTACAAGACTAAAAGGCGAAAACCACCATTAGTCGAAACTCTGCATTTGAAAAATGTAACTCAGTAAGCTCCAGTTTTACAAGAGCCTCAGCCGCGGCCATAGCCGGAAGTCCTGGCTAATGTGGAGAAACATACGGGCTGTCTTCAGAATGTGTTTAGACCACCGGAAAGAGGCGATGATTACATAATTTTGTAAGCCTTATTCAGCATTGATATGTTGATCCTCTTCATGGCTACTATTTGTGGCGTTGGAGGGACTCTTACGGCTATCCGAAACGAAGCATAAGTAAATTTTTGTCACTAGTCAGTATAGGGATTATGGAATTACCTAGGAAGTTTCTTTTCAGGATTTGTGTCTGAAGTACAAGTTCCCTCGTCCACTCATGCTCACATTGATCCTCCTATTCTCCTGTGCTCCGGTTGATGATTAGTCTCTACAGTGTTGGAATCTAAAGAAACGTACATATTTTGTGAGATATATATGGACATAATTTAGGCTGTTGATTTATTTAATTCGACGTTTGAAATTAAAGTTGATTTTAAATTAATTGAACAGTTGGATTTGCTAAAAACACGGACGGTTGGTAATGAACGGTTACCAATGGCAATCGTTGTATTGATTAAAATCAACGACCAAAATCATGTCATTCCATCTTACTAAATGATGCATGTCCGCCATTCTCTCCATATTTTGGCCATTTGCACGTTTCTTTACTATTAGTTGTATTTCAAAGGAAAATGATACACTCATGTATCACCGCATTCACTTAACTGACTCATATGTGCTCTTGGTTTGGTCCCCGTTTGTTAAAAAGCATATGTATAATTTGGTGATAAAGTTGAAGTCGAACAAGGGAGTTATACAAAATCAACAATATATTAGTTTTAAGGTGTCCTTATAGAATAACATAATTCGACACGAACTCATCATAATCTTCATCCATTTTTTCAGACTCTTGCCAGTCAGTTGCATCTATTGCCTCTGCATCATCTTTAGCCACCACATCATCTTGCTCAAATCTTTCTGAAGAATTATCCTGTAAAAGCATCATGACCAATAAGACCAGTTTCCAGCGACTTTCACATAATTAAGTCAAGCATTAGTGCATCTTGCTAGCATTTGAAAAGATGTAATATTAACATATCCTAATTTGATTAAATGTATTTTTAAGGCAATACAACAGCAGAGGGAACATACATTGAGCTCCGAATTTGTATCCTGAATATTGTCCTCATTAACTTCATCCCCATCCATGTTGTTACTTAACTCTTGATTTTCTAGCTCTTCAGCAGCTTTTAGCTGTTCAATCACTTGCTCAAAATGTGAAATACCTGAAAAGAGAATTAGGAGCCGATTGCATTATGTTGTAGTGAGGGAATACGGTATATATAGCCAAAAATTTAAACAGTATACCTTTGGCCCTATTTTCAATGGCTTCTGTTATCCTTTGTGGATGTTGTCGCTCTTCTTTTTTGTATTTCGACTTTATATGATTTCTGGTTCGGCCGGGAAAAAGCTGTTGAATTAGAGTGAAATCAGTTCCAAACTGCCGAATGCCCTGCATCATAGACATGATCTGGTAAGTTCACATGTAAGTTTATGAAACTGCAATTATTGTCGAATCTTAATATTCTTGTTTGCTACAAATTAATTAATAGTGTAGCATGGTATTAGAAAGTAGAAGACCATTATCACTCATGTGAAGCCTGTAGATATACGCACCTGATAAAACAACTCAGTGTCTACTTTTGACCAAGCCACTCTAGGAGTCTTTTTCATAAAAGAATGATAATTGAAGTAAGTTGAAGCCTCTTGAATCTCAACGTTCTGATCATCATACTCTTCAGGTTGCTCTGAGTCAAAGTTGTTCCACCCACCATAGTAGACGGGATCCTCGAAAGGAGGAGGGCTTTCAATCCTAATAACGACATTAGAAATAAGACTAAGCTGAAAAAATTAAAATATAGAAAGGCAAGCGTGTTTGTCAATAGTGGTGTCAGAATCACCAGTACAAAGCTAGAGAAGTTTTTTTTATTTTATTTTAAAAAATTGGTCAAGGAATGAATCTTCATTCTTAAGCCAATTAATTTATTCCCCTCTACCCTACCCCGCAGAACTCCTGTCCTGCACCCATCAGGAATCGAACCCGGGTTGGCTCCAGTGGTGGCCCTTTTGGCTCCGGCTCTTACCAACTGAGCTAACCCCTGATGGATAAGCTAGAGAAGCTAAGGAACCAGATAATGCATGTCTAACATGCCAAAGATTGTTCCTAGCTAATACAGATACAATAAAGCAAGCATTAGAAAATTAATGGAGGGACTTAAAAGATATTATTAAAGAAACAAGCCAACGACAGAAATCTTGACACGTGGGTGAAGTGAGATTAATGTTATAGCCTTGAGTAAAAGCAGTTAAGTTTCATTAGGATATACACCAAATACAACGAAAACATAAAAACATGAATAATTAATTCATTTCCTTAAAGATATAAGTAGAGTACCTTTGCTCAACCACTGGCTTACTTGATGGAGGCGCCTTCTTCTGAAATATAAATTTTCAACATTGAGAAATCATTTCGACATCAGGTGTGCACTTTTCAACTGAAAAACTAAGCATCAACGCAAAAACTAAATCTGAGAGAATCAAACATGCATGTAACATATATTTAAAAGAAAGCTAAAATGCTAATTCATACAGATTCGTGCTCTAGAAATTCTGCACGGAGGATCAGGTCCTTAACGAAACACTTGTGGTCAATTTCATCATCTGGGGTTGCAAGAAGTGTAGGGTCACTGGAACAATATGCAAAAAATCCTCACATGTAAGGACCCATACAAATACCATCAAGTCTAATTATCTTTTTTGAGATAAAGTGTACCTTTTTTCTTCTCCCTCGAGTAGAATGAGAAAATTTCTTTTTAGGCTTTTCTTTCTGCTCACCAGATGTGTCATTCACTTTCTTGCGACTCCTGGTTTGCTGCACATTGTCAGTAGTAGATTTTTTTGACCTTTTTGCCCCTTTTTTCTGACAGGTATTATCTCCTTCATTGTTACTGTTACCGACATCTTGAACCAAAGCAGAATCACCACAAAGTTCACCATGTAAACCATTATTTTCCCCTTCCACTGCCTCACTCGCTTGAGTTGAACGCGGTTTACGCTTTCTGGGAACTCTAGGAGGTTTCTTGGTCCCAGTACCTTCCGCGGGAACAGAATCGTCAACCTGTTTGAACGCCAATTATTACAATGTCAATAAAGAAGAATACCATAACGCAGCAGAACCTAAATACAGCCAAATTCATTTTAGTTTCATTTCCAAGTTAATAGTCAATGCCATGCAACTGTAAACACTAGTTATGTGAATTATATCATCCACGCTCAAATAAAAATTGACATGGATTAGAGAAGAAACCTCACCCTCTCTGCAGGAATTTCATGAGCAGTTTCCACATGTGTATCATCCTCAGGCAAAGAGGCACTTAGTTGACCAATCTCACTACCATACACAGGGTGTTCATTCAAAGAAAAATAATCATCAGCTGCAGGAAAAATAGAAGGGGTGTCCTGGAAATCATTATCAAGTAGCACCGCTTCCTCATGGCTACTTTCAGGCACATCATCATTACCAGAAACATTTATCAAATTTAGTTTCTCTTGTCGATTTGAATCAGATCCATTATTTACTTTCACATCGCTTGACAGACCAGATTTGGCTAAGGTAAGGGTTTCCTTCACAGGACAAGATTTGAGCTTGGGTCGAAACTTTCTTCCATCAATCGCTGCATGAGAAAAGTGAGCACCAAAGGAGCCATCTGGTGGAAGAACAGAAAAAGTAAAACAGAAGTCTTTAAGTAACAACTCTCTCGTACTGCATTTTACCATTGTGCAGTTTCCATCGAGAATTGAATGGAGTTTTCCCATTTCAGAAAAACAGTCACACATTGTGCATCATTCTGTACTGCATTTTACACACCATTTAGAGCAAAAAAACTCATAACTTACCAGTACTCGCAGGTTGCCCAAGATCTATATCATCAAACGGATTCCATATAAGACTTGCAGATTCCTCCTATTGTGAACAATATATTTCAAATTACAAAGTACCTAATGGAAAAGAAAAAACAACCATTAAATAAACATACCACATTAGGCTGTTGTTCCACAGCATTCTTCTGACAACCATCACCTCCACTCAAAGGCAACCCTTCACTGTTTAAACTGCCGTCACAAAGACTCTCAAAGTCTTGTGAGACAGTGGGAAGTTCAGTTAATACCAAACCATCTTGATTTTTAGAAGCTCCCAGCTGCATCTCATCTGCATTGCTCAAACAATCTGAACCACCAATTAAATTCGAATCACACATAGAACTCAACTCATTCACCTCAACCAAATTCTCTCGAGCAGTCTCCGGCGCAGGATTTGTCGAATCCACATGATTTACTTTCGGTAAAGTAGACGAAACCACACTTGAACGAGGTTTGGGTCGACCTTTTGCCTTCGGTATAAACTTCCTAGCAACACCTAACATGTGAAAAAAGGTGAACAATCGATGCAAGTCTTCGTACAAGAAAGTAGATACAAAGACATCACTCACCAGCATCGACAGAAGGCGCTGATAGTAAATCATCGAGAGATTCAAAATCTGAATCCATACGCGCGATTAACAAAGATTAAATTAAGGAATCCCCTGACTGTTCCGCTATGTGTAACCGCCGCGGATGCTAACTCAGGTCGTCGATGCGGCGGCGGGATTAATGCGCCGATTACAATTTCAGCGCTCCCCGCGGACTCTAAAACACTTTTCAAAATCCTTTAACGTCCGCGGCTTGAAATCTAGACCCGTCCGCGAATGCTTCTCAGATCGCGATCTCGATTTTCTATGGCCAATTCTTCCGATCACACAACAACACAACCACAAAACCTTCAATCCGCACAAACTGAGCCCCAGCACACAAAAACCTAAACCAATTCGAGCCCAAACTCCCAAACACAAACCCTAATCCACAAATCCCCTTCTCATTTACAAACTAACTCACAAACATTGATAAACCAAAAGTATCGTACCTGACCAAGTTGGAGATCGATTTCGATGAGCGGGAGGTGGAGACGCGCGACGGAGCTTCAGACAGTACACAAATTCGAGGTTTCTAATTTCAGCAAAATCTTGTTATCCGCGGACTCCAAAGAGATAACTACCGCGTACCCCGAAGAGTGTTTCAATTATACTTAAACGTCCGCGGTAGTAAATCCTGAAACGTCCGCGGCTAACTGATATTGGGCTGCTTTCGAGATGGGCTTAAAATCGCGGACCCTGAAGTTTTTCAATTATCCTCCTCAAATTCAGGTCGTCGGCGGGATTTTACAATTTAGGAGGATTGGATTGATGGCGTTGGCGTAGACGACCGGGTGAACATTAAACCTCTGGTTTGGTTTCTTTCCTTGTTACAAAGATGGTTAGATTTTTTAATAAAATATAAGGGTTGTGTCTTATATATCATAAGAGTGCTTTTTTACGAGTAAGTTTTATTTGGTCCCAAAACCAATCACGACTAATTATTGAATCAAATAGCTTTCGACATGAAATAAAGACGAGGAGGACACAAATATTAAATCAAAACGATTTTAAACCTACATATTCGTTATCTATCATTTATTTATTTATTTCATGTACTCATATATAATTATTTTCGATTAGTTATAAGATATTTACACATTTTAAACCTATAAAATAAAATTCTATGACTTACTAAGTGGAATAAGTCAATTTATCTTAAATCGTAAATAAAGGGTACCAAAAACAGGAGTCACAAATATATTAGACAATTACAGTATGTAAAATTACTATCGTTTCTTTTATGTCGTCTAATTAAATTAGGTGAATGCTTATGTTATCTGTATAGTTTACACATGATCTAACATTCTATATGTGAACCTTTACTATCACTACACACATATAATATAAAATTTGATTGAATCAATTTTTTTTAGAAGATCATGAATATGCTTAAACATTATATATGGAGGAGATTGTTGCCACTCCTTAGAATTTAAATATTAGAATTGCTTACAAAATTATACACTTTAAAAATTATGCTTATATTTAGGATTATATTAAGATTTACGAATATAGGTTAGAGCTCGTCGGTAGCGTTGGCCATTTTCAATATAATGAATTTTGACTAAAATATATGAATTTCATAAAATGGAGTTTTGGAATAAAAATGAATGTTAGTAAATCATAATTTTAAATAGGGTTTTTTGCCGAAAACTTCATCTCTCAAAAGCTCAATTTTAACAAAACCGTCCCTTCAACAAAAAAATTGAGATAATCACCCATCAATTCCAATATCATTAAATTGTGACACCCCTTCCCTGCTTCCGGCATCTTTTGCCGAAAAACTGACCGTTGAACATGCTTTAAATCGAAAATTTTCAATAATATACTTATCAAATAATACCATTAACCTTAATATGACTTTATTCTTTTTCAATTGTGCTTGAATTATCCAAAAACTCATAACTCAAACCTTAATCTATCACTGCAACCTCAGCAAATCAAAACATTTCTCAACACTAATCTTTAATTGATTTTGTTTTGGGGTTATAATGTTATTAGATTAATTTTTTAGCGTTAAAGATTGATTTGGTAAAGGACGTCAGAACCATTGATAGGATGTCAAGATTTACAATTTTGGAATTGATGGGTGGTTATCTCAAAAAAATTGAACGGGTGGTTATCTCAAAAAAATTGAACGGGTGGTTTTGTTAAAATTGAGCTATTGAGAGTGTAGTTTTCGACAAAAAACCCTTAAAGAAATTAACAATGCAAAACCCTATGATAAATTTCCCAAAATTCACTAGGTTAACAAGAGTCACATGTAAAAGATAAACTAGAATTCATTAGATATCATAACGGTTAATCTCAAAGTTTAGTAAATCTCATGTATTTATTTACAAGAAATAAGCTACATATAAGTGTAGTAAGTAAATTCTAAACTCTATACAAGTAAACGATTTGTGATATAACAAACCAAATAAATGCCCAATACGAAGGCCAAAACAATTATTTATCTTGAATCGAAGGGAAAACTCCATACACCACGTAATATTAAACAAATTTCATTATTGCACCGCACTATGATCACTTATTTGGTTCTTGAAGTCCAACAAAAAGCTATGATTAAAGTAAATAAGATCCATTTTTAGTTATACTATTGTGTACGGCCTTAAATCTGAAATTGAAAATTTATAAATTAAAAGTCTAGATGTTAAAAATTCTTACCTAGTGTTGCATCAAGAGAAAGAGAATGGGTGTAACGTAAATTGATGATAATGTATATACATATATAGGATCGGGATCATGTGAGAAATCTGGATAAGTGTGATATAGTAGAACATCATCTCATTCGTTCATTTTTATCAATATAAGGAATGAGATTTAAAATAATATTCTCAATCGTCCCGTATTTTGCACAAACTTGTCCCTAGTTTAATTAAAACAACAAATTAATCTCAATCATAAGATTAACGAAAAACAACTATTAAGATCGTAACTTACCGTCTTACAAAATACCCGTCTCATAGGAACTCAACCAAATGTATATGGCTCAGATAAAGAGAGTCGATATAGACTTAATTGTTTATTTGATTAATCTGACGGTTTAGATCAAAGTTTGTTTTAATAAAATTGGGCAGTTAGATATGAAAAAACACTGGCTTGCCAAACTATACGAGGATTGATTTGACCAACACAACTCTTTTTTCAAAAATGACAATGTGATTCAATCAGAAGGCTAATCGAATCATCTTTTGAAGAGTTTCCATTTAAGACTCAATATTTTGCCTATTTTCTTATGTATTTTGGACAACCGTGGAGGCTGCTTGAACTTTATTATGTTGCTTTCATCGACACCGATCGATTATCATGATCGATGGGATTAAATGCTCCACACAATATCTATATTTTGTTTGCATTTTGGGTTTACCCATCTTTCGTATGGTATCTTGCGAATCCAGAATTCGGTTCAAACTCATTACCATCATCATCAAATTCTAAAAATTTGTAGAGATTGTTTACAAAATGCAGTGCTTGTGTGTGGGACAAAAATGAGTTATGGGGTGATGAAAAAAATGGATTGTTTGATGGAACTCAGGGGAGTTGATGAAAAAAATGAAATCAAAAACATTAAAAACTAACCCACTTTGACATAACAAATTGAAACCTTCATTTCCATCACATGAAATTCAATCTAGCACTTACACATCAACTAAATTTACACATTAAATGCAATAAGTAAATGTTGACTTGAACAATAAACTACCCTTAGTTGAACAATTATCAATTAGTTAGGAAATTCATGTGTCACCTTCTACTTCCATCAAGCTTTATGATCCAAGGATGGATATGGGGATTCATGAGTCCACCATTTTAAATGGATCCATAAGAAATATTTCCTATTTAGTTATAAGGGCCAGGGGTCCAAAGTTGCTTATAATTAAATATACTGTAAGCTGCCTGCCTGTATACGTGTTGACAGGCTTGCAATCGCTTAGCTGGTAGTGTACTTTTGTCTGCTAGTGTTAAAGTGTGATTATTCGGAGTGTTTTTTGGACGGCACTAGTCAAAACAAATTGGTAACATGGGGTCAAGAGGATCCCACACAAACAGATCCCATCCTGCAAAATTCCATTACACTGTTGAACTTGCATGATGATAGTAAGTATGAAATAGAATAATAAGCAGGGAATATTTGAACAACAGAATGAAACAACAACTAAAAACCTAAAATCATTTAAAAAATGTTACAGCATGAAATCTCTGGCAACTGTAAAAATATGTGAAAATGGATGTGCAAAACTCAAATATATTGCCATGAATATTGGTTTTCTGAAGGCACACATATAAGATCACGCCGGGTCTAGCTAGTTATCGAGGGAGGGAGGGAGCTGATATAATACTTATCAATAAATGAATATTGTTAACCATAATGGTATTAAGGACAGGGGTTATAAGCGGGATTCAGATCCAGTGCTGCAACAGTTATTTGCAGCGATCCAAAACTACGTAGTATTGGTAAAGGGTTCATCCAAAACTACTTAGGGTTATAGTAAATAACATCAAAGTGACGCCGTTTTGGTATCGCAGCAAATAGCTGCGCTGCACCGGATCCGGATCCAACGAGATTCTGTTTGTATGATCAAAAAAGAATAAATAAATGGTAGGAATTTGTCACCATATAACTGATTCAAAAATAAATAATAGTAAGCATTTTAACGTGTACTAGTATTTGTTGCACAAAAATTTGTGCGTATTTTTTGTATTAATTAAAGAAATATTTAAATAATCAGCTTTATTAAGAGTATGATATGTTAATTATGATATGGTAATTATAAGAACATATAGGGGTCTTGCCCTTTATTAATAGGGAGATATAGTTGTATTTTGCTTGGTATTATTTCATTGTTACGCTCAAACAACTAACTATGAAAATCAGTAATAAAATAATAGATATACTTAGCATCATTTTTGTTATAAGTGAAGTGAAAGTAACAGTCACACGCCCAACTTTGACTTTCTGTCTAGGTTTCATGGAGTCGGATTTCCGGGCGTGCAACTTGGTAAACTTTCTTGGAATTATTGATTTATTACTCACAATGAGAATATATAGGTAAACTAATTACAAGTGTCAACTAATTCTTAAGCTTCTGGGAATTTGAACCTTTCCTCAATAGTCGGTTTAGGGACTTTGCGTGTAGAATTATAAGCTCCTTCAACGCAATGAGTTTTTCATCAATATTACCATTTCATAATTTTAGAAAGACTAAAATAAAATGCTCCATTTTCTTGTAATGTTTTTGTTGGAAATTATATGCCTTCAAATTTTCTTGTAATTAGTTATTTGCTATAAGCACCAAATCATTGCATACAGAATTTCACTCTATTTGCCAATATATGATGTTCAATAAAGTATCTAAGTTTACCAATAATATTCGCAAGAGTGACATGTAAAAACTCCTTGAATTTACTAAAATTCGGTAAAATATTATCTACCAAAATAGGACATCACCTTGGCTATATGGTATTTCACACTTGAAATTTATAAATCAATATGAAACCAACACAGATCGTACAACCTTACGATGGATCAAGTTCAGCACGGCGGTCATGATCTCTTCCAGCCGCCCTAGCTGATTGTTGAAATTGGCTGAGCTGCCCAATGCTGGCTGTGCTGACATTGTTAATGTCTAATACACCACCATTATCAGTTCCATTAGGGTTAACAGCCTGTCCATCAAATGCAGCTCTAATCATATGTGGCGGTCCAATAGCTGCTGCAACATGGTGATCCCTTGGAAAAAACTGGTGGTGATGAGCTGGGAAGTAGCGGTGGTGATCACAAGAGCTGTGTGTGGTCAACAAGCCACCATGCAGAGTAGGAAGTCCAGCTGACAAACTTTGATACTTAGAGAGCTCAGACTTGGCACAACTGAGGTCCATCTGGAGCTGCCTTAGCTGATGTTGGAGAAGTGAGATTACACCGACACAACCATAAACTGGGTCTCGGAGACGCATGTCGGCCTCATAAGCTAATGAGTTGACGGCATCCTCACGTTGAGAAGGATGTAGCTCATTGAGTAGTTTGGTAACATTGGCTGCACCAAAGACTTTGTGGACATTAGCAAATTTCTGAGGTTGGTCTGGTGGGAAATAGGGTGCAAATACACATTCAGGTTGGCACTTTCGGCGAAGGAACTTGCACGCAGCACATGGAGATGTAGAGGATGAGGCCATTGATGAACTAGCTAGTGAATGACTTCTACCTTGTGGTTTTCTTGTATCTACATGAAAACAAGCGAACCATATCTGATATGTAGAAATTTCACTAGAGCAATATGAAACTGAAACATATGGTCAACTATAATTTGCATCACTCTACATTTCACGTTTATTTAGAGACGTACATGCTCTTTTGAATTTATTCATGGTGAAATTTTAATAAGCAAATTGAAATATATATGCACTATAAATAAAAGACATCAAAACTGAATTATAGATTTATAGAGGATGAGTAAAAGAAGCAGAACCAAATCATATTTACAAATAAATATACCTGTTGGAGGATCCGCAGGAAGCAAAAATGGTGGAAGAAGCGCGGATCGAGGATTACCAGGCCGGAATTGTGCAAGAAAATACTGAAGTATGAAATTTATATGGTGTTAAACATGACTTACCAAATTTGAAATACAAAAATTATAGCAAGAAATGTCTGATTTGATAAAATCATTATGAAGTAAATCTGCTAATTTGTTAATAATTTACGGAAAAATTGACTAAGGTGCTAATTTGTTAATAATTTACGGAAAAATTGACTAAGGTTCGATAAGCTATATTTGGAAAATATATATTGGTAATAATATTAGATTAAATGAAATGAAAAATGGGTCCTAGGCAAAACCATGAATAGAGAAATCTCCAGAAAAGCATCTTATATTATGGAAATTAGGAAATGAAGATATGCAAATACGTTCAGAAAATATGTGTGCCTGCCTGATTATACTAAATCAAGAAATCTATCAATCTCAGATGTTCGGAAAGATGCAGTATCTTTCTGAAACTCCCTTCAACCCAATCTTCCCTTTAGTTCCTCAGTTTCTGATCTCTGTAGTCACCTTCACTAACTAGATCTGATGCTGCACACATGAAAAAGGGTTTATCATAGTACGTAGTGCATAAAATTTGATGATCAACAAGAAGAGGAAGAAATTGATCATACCAGTTGGGTGAATAGCGCGTGATTAGTGAGTGAATTGGATCTCGTGATATTGATGTGTGGGATTCGAGGTTTAGAAAGATATGGGGTTTCCGAAGCAAATAATCCCTTCTAATTTTCCTCCCACTTAATATTTCAACCAAAGATTATGACTTCTCTCCTCCTTTTTAGAACCAATAACTTAACATGGAGTAAATCACTATCTTGGGATCATAAACACATTCATATTACATATAGCTACTCCTGAGAATTATCAAAAATATAGATAAAACTGGAGTATTTAGTACTATGAATATGTGTATAAACAAATATACACAAAAAGAGGGACTGTAACAAATACCTATTTTTGGATTATGGTTTTGAAATAGGGTTGAATATGAAGAGGATGAGTACTTGACTAATAGTAGACTGGTAGTAGGGTTTCTTTTGAAATTACAAGGTTGACCCTGCTGATCATGCAGGGGGTGAGCAATATACTCTTCCGGGAAAGAGGGTTATTGTGCATATAAAGATGGTGATGAGGCTTGCTAAGAAATCTCAGAAGGGTTTACTTTCTTTGTATTTGAGCTCAAGGATAAGAAGTGTGAAGTGTTGTTGTTGATGTTGTTGAGGTGAGTGCAAGATAGAAGGAGGCGGAGAGTGAGCTCCCGGAAGCAGTGGCTGGGGAGCCGCTAGCTAGGATGGAGAGAGAGAGAGAGAGAGAGTAAGAAAGAGAGAGATTAGAATAACCAGAAGATGATGATGAGAAATACTACAGCAAGCAGCTGATGAACCTGATGTCTCTCTTACTTTCACTCTATATTAGCATGCTTTTCTAATTCATGGAGTTTATTTCTGTGTGGTATTGATATAAATGATGCTATGTTTTCTATGGCTTTTACAATTTTGCTGTTAAATCATGGCATGTGCTTGAATATTCTGATGAAATTAGAAGTGATGGGTTGATTGGCTAGGGTCTCTGGTAGGGTTTCGAGCAGCATCTTTGATAGATGCCTGAGAGAAAGTTAGGGATGAGATTGAGAATGATGATCATGATGGGCTTGCAGCAATCTATTTTTTAGGGTTTTGTTTGGATGCCAGGGAATTTATTGAATGTTCAACTACAGTGAATGAATATAATCAAATTTGTCCAGATATGTGTTTTCAAAAAAATTACATTGTGATAACTTTTTTACTGGCGCTTGTTGCGAAAACTCACTTTCCTATGCATTGTTTGAGGTATAAATTAACTATATGCCGAATCAATAAAATTAGTTTTTCGAAGATTAATCGGATTTTGGTTCAATGTCATTGTGAAACTACATTTTCTGATGCGGAAAATTGTTATGAAAAAGTGGAAATGTAGTTCGGATCAGTTTCTTTACGAATTCGTGCACACATGCATTTTGAGATAGAATTGTTTGTACTTTTACTTTAACTATCTGCACATTTTGACTCGTATTTGTATACTTTGACTTTTTTTCGCTAAAAGACAGAATTTTAAAAAGTAGATTTGGGAACCGTTTAATCCAACAATCGACAAGGAGAGCTGTCGCAGAGTTTGTGCCATCTGTCGTGGTTAGCAAATGAACGCCGCTCATATAGTACTGGCAAGAACATTTTACAAAAAATATTGATAGTTTCAATTATTTTCTTACATTATGGTGAAATCTTTCCAAGTTAATCAGAAGATTTCACTTATAAATTAATTTTGGATTATAGGTGTGACGTGGATCGTTGCATTTTAGAATGTCAATTTTAAAAAGTGAGTGGAGTGTTTAAGGGGTGATAATATTGAGTATATTATGGGGATTGACGTTAGGGCGTCCAAATATCAAAAACTAAAAATTTAGACTACAATACTTCATCGAGAATTCCTTCCGCTCTTCATATACATCTATACAAACCTGAGGATTTAAGCTATTAGCCTCAAGTGAAAAAAGAAACAAGATCAACATTTACAAGTCCTTGTCTTGATGTTGTGCAAAATTAACTTTTTACCAGTCAAGACATTCAAATTTAGTTCTGGGATGCATATAATAGTATCTCAACGAAGTAATAGTACTGCATGATTACATCTACAAATCCCAGACACAGTGTGCTGTCTAGCTTGCAGCTACAGTTCCAGTTGCTGTAGTGATGCCAAATAGTGTGATACAGGATTTGGAATTAAATGCATTCAAACCTACACACAACACTTCCCACCACATCTCAATAATTAATTAAACACTGTAAAAACACATCATGTTGTTATAGCTTTTTCATACCTTGGTGCTATGCATGCATGTGTTCTTGACTAGATACTGCAAATGAACTATGAAGACGAATTAAATCAGAATGCTAATCAACTATGAAGATAGCTAAGATGTATTGAGGATTTATGTATGTCCCATAAAATATATATAGGGGAAGTATCATGTGGAACCCTCCCTTTCTATAGATCCATGGATCTCCCTTCATCACCGTTGATTGCATTTTTTGTATGCACCAGATTGTGCCACGTGTTTGCATTTTTGAAATGCACACGTGAGTTGCACATGACAAATGCACACGTGAGTTGCACATGCTCATTAATGCGCTGACACAATCTGTTGCGTCCAAAATGCAAACAGTAAATGCAATCAACGGCTGCAAAGGGGGATCCATGGATCCATGAAAAGGGGGTTCCACATGATACTTTCCCTATATATATAGTTTTACAAGTTTATTTAGTAGAGAGATTTGGTAAAACATGAGTGCACTTGTAAGTATTTGTTAAAGAAAAGTATCTCCCAAATATGTCGACAAGCATCTATCAATCAAAAAGAAGCTCAACATTAAGGCATTGTAAAAGCTTGAGGTTCAAAGGAGCATCTTGTACCCAAAACAGTATTAATGTTGTTAATGATACATTGATAATTGTACTGTTTATATAACTTGGTTTTCATGAAAGTAAGGTCATATCATGAATGACTTAACCTATTTAGATTGATCGAGTGGTTAAGGATTTCAATTCAAACTCCCATAACATCACGCACTGCTCCTACTTTCTGCACTCTCATCATCCTCATCATTATTGTCTCAAAAAGCGCGTAGACAATAAAATGAGTCCAAGAATTAGAAAGAGAAGTAAAGTAGCGATATGGTTGACTTAATTCTTGACTTATTATAAATTAATAAAAAATAGAAATCGATAGGCGTATGGTGACATGACATGTCCATGTCTAATTGCTATCTGTGAAAACTGACAAATTTTGAAAGTGTCAGAGGTCATATTAAAGAGGGGGAAGAAGAGAAGAAGGCAAAAGGGTGAGATCAGAATAAGGGATGGTATGTTTGGTAGTCAATAAATGATACCCTTTCCTACATTTATATTGTTTATATGCCACAAGTAATGGTACAAATTTATTCATGATGAAATCAAATTATTCAACTTCTTCTAGCACTAATTTGGATGATTTTGGTAGTGCTGATGAACAGACAAATATTCGGAGTAGCGCAGCTATTTGTTGTGAGGGTCAAAACGATATTACTTGGACGTTGTTTTCTATAATCCTACATAATTTGGAAGTAGGCGCTACTAAAACTACGTAGTTTTGATTCACTGCAAATTGCTGTTGCAGCACTGAATCTGAATCCCGATGAACCTCAAGAATCAGAAGTTGAACACATTCTTAAATTAGTTGTTAATTGTTACTTTATTCTTCCTTCCATGTTTTCCATTTTTCATTTCGGATGCCCATTAAGTTTGTCAACGATTCTTCAATATCAACCAAATATTCAATTTTTTTATTCGTATACTTATAAATTATTTATTTGCAACTACACATTTTATACATTTTTCGAACCGTAATTATCGTGCATATTATGCTTTTGGATAAACAAATGGGGACGGAAAGAAGTATTTTCTAATCAATGTATTTACTGATGCTTCTCTCTGCACAATAAAACATGATCAATACAACGACGTCTTATGATATCTTACAAAATACAAAGTAAGATGAACACCCCAAAAGCAATGTGGTAAAAAAATCAGGTAACATTGAATGCTTAAAAGAACTACAAGTATATGGCGATAAAAGCAGTTATTTTATCATTAGAAAATGCTAAATTGTTGTATAAGAATCAGATCCCTCCCATCCAAAATAAACTCATATTTTCGATGAGCACCAAAAGTCTAATTTTGACTCCTGATAGGGGATCAAAATTTACCGACAACATGAAAATGACGGCATATAATTAAATATTAAGCTGTTTTAAGAAAATGCTAAATGGGACTAGAAAATAAAACAACAATGCACTCAATAATTAGACGACATATCTAAACCTTATCGATTGATGATACGCAATAACATAATAAAGGTGTCGGTAATTGAAATGTTGCAATGGAGTTTGTCTCAAAACTAATATCTTTGTACCGATAAATTATGAGCTCATACTGAATTAAACCCGAACCTTTTAATGTTCAAGCTTAAGCGTGTCTTAGTTCATAATCCAATAATATCTGTTAACCCATCAAAGTTGGACAATTTATCAACTGTTTTTCTTAATTAATTAGTTTTTTCTTCAGTTGAGAAATTGCACACTTTAAAGTCAAATTTGACAAGTGAAACCTCATTATAAATTCAACAATAAAGTCTTTATATAATATTCAGAAACCTCATTATAAATTTGAATGAAACAAACATTCCTAGTAAATCTCAGCGTTCAGTTCCATGTCAAAACTTCTCATGGGTAGTTGATTATCGATAACTTTGCCCCTGTTGAAGTTTTCGAGCTCCTCCTTAGGCCTCCAGCTGTTTCCTGAAAGTATATATCATAGCATTAACACCACATCCACCAATATCATACTCTCTCTATCTCATAATGTTTGTCCACTTTCCATTTTGGATGTCCCCTTAAGTTTGTCCACTTTTCTTTATTCTCAACCACACATTCTACTTTTTACTCATTTACTTATTAATCATTTATTCTCAACCACACATTTTATACCCTCTTTCTACCTTAATTACCGTGCATTTTGTGCTTTTGGACAAACAAAGCGGGACGGAGGGAGTATAATATTATTAGCTTAGCCTAATCTAAACCTCATTATTTAAATTAGAATTAGAATTTTTAAAACAAATAATTATTCTGACCACCGACTTTTGAAATAGATCGCAGAGATTAAATGACTGACCGTTAGACCACTGCTCTTTAGAGTAATGCTCTTTTGAGACCCTCAATTTTGGGTGAGACCCTGAGACCCCAATCATGGCCGTTGATTGGGTTTGCTTTTAGGGTTCAGATTGTGCCACGTGGAGGTGAGAGAACAAAAGCAACAATTTCTCTCACCTCCGATTTTTGAATTTCTCTAACCTCCACGTGGCACAATCTGGACCCCAAAAGCAAACCCAATCAACGACCATGATTGGGGTCTCAGGATCTCACCCAATAGTAAGGGTCTCAAAAGAGCATTACTCCTGCTCTTTATACAATAACACACCTCTTAAACTCAAATTTCATATATTGTGCAATAACATTAATCGCATTTAAATGTTTTAATCATATAAATTATTCTAAATAATAAAGTCATACATCGTACCTTTGTTGGTTTGACCGACATGTCTAGCGAGCTAAGCGTCGCTGCCGGCATCGCCCTTGAAAACCCTCCAACTCTTTCGACCGTCTTCACCACCGCATCCCCTCCGCCACCTTTTCTCGCACTCATCATCTTATCCACCATTTTACTCCCAATAAACGACGACAGATTCGTCGTAGTAGTCGTCATATTCATTCTTGGCGTCCTTAACGACGTCGTTTCAGTAGTTCCGCATTCTATTCTGCTTTTCGCAACCGAAAACAGCCTCGGGTCGGTTCCTACTCTGCTTTTGGGTTTAAAGGATGATTCGTGTTTCGGGTCGGGTTTGGAGATATTTGTTTTGATGCAGTGGTCAACGTGACGTGGCGTTACGTGACTGGCTGTGGGTTCGTGAGGCTTCTTTGTTGTGAAGTTGGTGGCGATTGGTGTCGGTGAGGTCTTAGGTTTGTTGTTGGAAGGGATTTTAGGATTTGGATACGCCTGCTTTTGTCTAAGTTTTGGTGCTTGTTGACAGCTCCATGAAAACTGACGATTCAACAAAATGAACTTAGGACGTGGTAACTTCTTTACATGAAGTTTGCAATACATTTGGTTGGACATTTGGTCACAAGCTTGAATAAACTCGTATCAAAATAGAATATTTTTGTGTTAGTTGTATTCATTTTTAAGCTTTTCTAGCCCATTGCATATTGTTCTTAAAAGTGTCATCGTCTCACTTATGATATAAATTCATTCGTGGGCATACGCCGAAGATCGTATAGGTAGTTGGCCTTGTTGTGTCTAATGTTATATATATGCACTCAAGACATAAGGGTTTTCTGTGCCTTAGATGATAAGATTAAATAGGATTGTCAAGAGTTATGCATACCTTGGAAACAGGCTGCATGATGGGTAATTCTTTCTGCACAGCCATCTCCGGAGCAGTTGCAGCTTCCATATCAAGTGACGGAAAAAGAGGAGTGGCCGGTGGGGTCTTCAGCCTTAAAAATTCATCGGCAAGTTTGTATTTAGTTTTCTCTATTTAGATTTCGAAAATTAATTTCATAAAAAATAGTAACATAACATGCTATAATTAAATACCAATCATAGTCATTCTTGTCAGCTCCAAAAAGGGATTGAAGACCTGAAGAATTCCTTTTATTTGAAGGTATTCGAAAAAGTGCAGCCTGATTATGATTATTAGCTGATCCTGTTAGTTCAAACTCCTCTGAAACTGGTATTAAAAGGCTGGTGATTCGATCCTTTTCTCGCTTATGAAGCTCTCTGAACAGCACAAGATCCTCATCTCTTGTCGAACTGCTACGTACTTGTGGCGTTGGACCAAAAAATCTCCTACCATTTTTACCACTTGAAGTGTTCTTCATAGAGCTAGATTCTGAAGCTAATTAAGCTTACTCTTTCACTTTGAGTTTTTTGCAAGTTCAAAATGGTTTTTGGATGTGAAACTATTTTATACACAACGATCAGTAAAATAAATTTTTATTTATTTAAATATTTGGCACTTGATTAAAGTTTAAAAGTATAGTTGAAATGACAAAATTCATCGTTCAATTAAATCATTTCTTATAGTTATTACTGCTTTATTATACATGACAAGCCGCTGCCGGATCTGATTTTATTTTTTGTATATGGTTGATAATGACTTGAAGAATGAGATTGAAAATGCCGGCAAAATGGCATTCGGTTGGATTTACAGACATTTGGATCATTTATAAGACTGCATTGACATTTTGAATTTCACAATATTGTCACACTGTTTCATCCGGCAGATGCTTTATCATCTTATACTTACAGACTTTTTCATCCTTGTTACCAGATCATTGGCTTTAGTGTGAATGGGACAGTTCTCTTATGTTCACTTTCTTCCAACTTAAGAAAAAATAAGAGCTCTAAGATCCCGGTTTGGGTCTAAAATGATATCCCAATGCAACGAGGATGAAGCTCCCATCTGGTTTCATCACCAACGAGAGACACAGTGCACATAATCAGATATGTCAACAAGCCTCCCCACTGCATACATTTTATAATATCAAAGAGCAACAAGGTTTCCACAAATTATGAAAACCATAAAAAGAATTAAATGCGGAGCAGCTTTCTACATAATCCTCACATCTTGTGTATAGGAGTTTCTAATGGGCCGGCCGTAAAAAGAATTCAAGCTTTCACCAGGTTAAATTCATGCTTTCACCATATCAAACTCGAAATATATTACTTATAAAAATTAACATACTTTTTTGAATGGTATCAATATGTAATACATTATAGATAATTAATATATCCATTGATACAATTACACATCTTGAACAAATATGCATCTATATTTATTCAGTAAACATATTAGCACATTTAAAAATGATTTAGTTATTATATGTTATAATTTACATTTTTATGTTTTTTGATGTGAAAATTATGTAAATTTGATTTTAGAATCATGATTATGGACTTCTTCAGGCCGGGCCCATCGGGCATGAAAGCCTAATTTTCTCGGACCAGCGTCTTGAGGCATTTTTCAAGTTATAAAATTGGTTGGATAACTCTACAATAGTACTTATAAAAGCTTGCGAGAAATAAAAAATCACAGGCTTAAAATAATAATAAAACCTAATGTCTTAGCACTTTGATTGTGGTAAAGATTATAAGAAATATGTAAAGTTGTAAAGTTTATAGTATAACATGAGCAAGAAACAAGTACAATTGTTCCGAAAAAGGTGATCAAGGGGATTTGCATGAGGATAAGATCAGACAAAGTCAACCTTAATTTGATCGAACATGGTACATATGTAGATTTGTGTTGTACACGGCTGGTTACACATCCCTATGAAGCAGTGTACTTATCTTGTGCAACCATATTTGTGTTTTCTTTTCTATATATATTTAATCTCTAGTGAGAGCCTAAGTAGGATTAGTTTAATTGAACTACAGCTGCCATCAATGTTGTTTCCCTAATTGCAAGTTTTGTATATGACCAAATGATCATTCAACGAAAACAAATAACTTAAACATACTCCTTGAGTAATCTTCAAGTAAATGCGGCAACGCGTTTAAAATGATCTGAATAAATCAGATCAATGCCGTCTCTAATTACTTAATATTGTTGGATTAGACGAACATTCGTCGCTTGAATCCGAAGATGCCCAATGATTGTCAAGACATGCATGCATGCATACTCTGTATGTACCTTGCTTTGCTTCCAACGCAATCTAGCTGTCGTCTAACCCAATGAACCAAAAACGATCGAACTATTAGTAACTGATGAGTTTAAAAATGAGTTTGATACTCTAGACAGCTCCAAAATGCGTCTTCTCAGCTCCTGGCTAGTGATCTTATACTTCATACTGTTGTTACTTAGTTGACAACTTTGTTTTCCATATTGGATAAAATGTTTGCATCATGATATTTTTTGTCAAAAGATAGAGCGCTACATTTCTTGCTTTTGAATATATCGATCAGGAGTAGTGCTCTTTTGAGATCTTTACTGTTGGGTGAGACCCTGAGACCCCAATCATGACCGTTGATTGGGTTTGCTTTTGGAGTCCAGATTATGCCACGTGAAGGTGAGAGAACAAAAACATAAATTTCTCTCACCTCCGATTTCGAATTTCTCTCACCTCCACGTGGCACAATCTGGACCCCAAAAGCCAACCCAATCAACGGCCATGATTGGGGTCTCAAGGTCTCACCTAATAGTAAGGGTCTCAAAAGAGCATTACTCTATCGATCAGTTTGTGCAGTTTTGTTTGTCGTCTACTCAAACTAGGCACAAGTTCATATTATACTTAACCCTCATTATCCATAACTAATATCCCTATTTAAACCCCTCATTCCTCTCTCAAGATCATGATCATCCTATCTTAATCAATCTCTTTTGCATATCATAATCACACTACCAAGGAAAACATCAATATAGAAAACATCTTAAATTTTTTCAAACATGTCAACTCTCAAAATGCTCTGCACATCCATTTTCCTTTCCATGATCACTTTGTCATCAATAATTCAATCTTCATCCGTAAGTTACAACGTTTTGGCCTTTGGTGCTGCACCCACTGGCCTTGTGGACTCGACTCAAGCGTTCGCCTCAGCATGGACCACCGCCTGTCAAAGCTCAACCAAGTCCTTAATTTATGTACCTAAAGGAAGGTACTTGTTGAACCCCATTGTGTTCGATGGTGACAAATGCACCAACGGTAATGAAGTTATTTTTCGGATCGATGGGACCTTGATTGCCCCAGTCGATTACAATGTACTCGGTGCTTCTCCTAGTTGGCTTAGGTTCAGGGGCGGAGCTAGGAATTGAAAACTTGTAGGGCTAAATTTTTTTTGATGAAAGAGTACATAAAGAAGTTGAAAAAATACATAATGACAAGAAGTTTTTTTTGAAAAAACTTCTCAAATTCGAATGGGAAGCTGAATCAAGAACTTGGTTGCCGTTGATGTACATACTGATAAAAATTACAATTTCAAACGGTGTAAATGAAAAAGAAATTAATGTCCAAATAATATTAAGGTTGAGTCATTGTAATTAAGAATCATGCATACGGATATACGGGTAAAGTTCAAGAGAAACAAAAAGTTTAGGTGAGAGGAAGTACTCAATATCAACTGTTAGATTAGATTAATCTACAACTGAGATTAAATTTGATTTTTATTTAATGGGCAGTTGGAGTTGCAAAAGATCTTAGAGGTTGCGATTAACGGTTATTTTTTGAATCAAATCCCATTCGTTGCATTATTAATATTCAACGGTTGAAATCATGTCTCATTGTCTCACATTTATTTATCCGTCTTCCTCAAACTTCTACTGATTAACAAGTGAAAGTAATTATGTAGTAGTGGAATATGCATATTCAAACACGAAAGGCTAACAATTCATTAAAATACTTTGATGATCTATATTTTTTTGAAAATATTTGATCCAAAAAATTACCCGGGCTGCAGCCCACTAGCCAACCATTTGGCTACGCCCCTGCTTAGGTTCCAACGTGTCAACAAGATTACAATTATTGGAGGAGCTCTTGATGCCAAAGGAGGATATCTTTGGGATTGCAAGGCTAGTAGTGGTAGCAACAACTGCCCTGAAGGAGCCACGGTACATTTTGTTACCTACTTCGAAACAAAAATATACATCAACTTTTCATGTTTTAACTAATCATGAAATGATCAAACATTTAATTTCTTGGTATAGACTTTATCATTCAGCGATTCGACCAATGTGAAAATCAAGGGGTTGCTATCATTAAACAGCCAAATGTTCCACATTGTAATCAATCGATGTGAAAATGTCCATATTGAATCTGTAACCGTCTTAGCTCCTGATGAAAGCCCAAACACCGATGGGATTCATGTTCAGTTATCCACAAATGTCACCATCCTTAACTCATCAATCAAAACAGGCGATGACTGCGTCTCGATAGGACCTGGCACTAAGAACTTGTGGATAGAAACCATGGCATGCGGCCCTGGTCATGGAATAAGGTCAGGCATTCCCAATACAAATAATATATACGTGTTTTTGGGTTTGATTTATTGATGATTTTTTGTATGGTATGCAGCATTGGGAGCTTAGCAAAAGATGCAGAAGAAGAAGGGGTGCAAAATGTAACAGTGAAAGGTGTGGTTTTCACAGAAAGTACTAACGGGCTGAGAATAAAGAGTTGGGCTCGACCCAGCACAGGATTTGTCAAAATGGTGCGTTTTACGAACATTGTCATGCGCAATGTGAGAAATCCCATCATCATTGACCAGCATTACTGTCCAAACAATGTCAACTGCCCAAACCAAGTAAGAAACATAAATTTCATTTATTTTCACATTTTTTTACGATGCAATAGATTTGATTGGTTAAAAACGTGAGATATGATCGTTAATAATAATAATCTAATGAATGGCACTGAATAAAATTTACAAATAAACAACTGAGATTAAATCATTTGGTCTTGACAATAATTATTGTCCTTTGACCCTAATGCTCTTAATAATCTAGTGAAAATATCTAATGCTTGATTTTATAAAAATGGTTGTAGGAATCAGGTGTATCGATAGTCGATGTGTTATACAAGCGAATTAGGGGAACTTCTGCGACTTCTATTGCAATCAAGTTGGACTGTAGTTCTAAAGATCCATGCTCTGGAATTGTTTTTGATGACGTTAACCTTTCTTATTCAACTAAAGTGGCTAAATCATATTGTGTTAATGTGTCCGGGACAACTATCGGTGAGGTTAAGCCTTCTGACTGCTTGTGATCATCTGCATATATGTATGTAAATATTTCAAAGTGTAATTTATTTTATTTAGATACTTTAAACATTTACATTAAATTGTCTAGTTCATTTGTAAAAGTAAATAACATACAAATTCCTTCTATATTGCCACTCATATCATGATCTCATTGGCCTCATCCACTACAAAATTTAAAAAAATTTCCGGCGCCACAATGTCAACGGAAATATAATGGTAACGTAATGGAAATGTGCCGGAAGATGCGCCGGAAAACTGTGCCGAAGAAAACCCTGCCGGAAACTGACAGCAAGTGGAAGAGTGATGGAAATGCGCCGGAAGTTTCCATCACATATCCAGCGAATTTCCAAGAACAGAAAAATATCGACGGAAAGGTGATGGAAAATATATGGAAAAATATTATTGCTTTGATGTTTATTGTTCGATGGATATGTGCTGGAAATATAATGGAAATGCGCCGAAAATCACGTAATGGAAATGTGATGGAAATATACTGGAAATTATTATAACGGAAAGATGATGGTAATGTGCCGGAAATACAAACATAATGGAAATGTGATGGTAATGTGCCGGAAATGCTTATATAATGGAAATGTGCCGGAAATACTTATGTATGGAAAGGTGATGATATTGTGCCGGAAATATTTATGTAATGGAAAAGTGATGGTAATGTGCCGGAAATGTCTACTGGAAAGTAGGTGGAAATGTGCCGGAAAAATTTACATGCAAAATCATGGAAAGGCGATGGAATTGTGACGGAAGTTTAATTATTTTATTATTTCTGAATTATTATTTCACATTTATTATTTTAAAAAATTAAAAATGAAAAAATTAGACTGCATTATCAAGCAATACAAACCGCATTGTTTCATTACCAAAAAGATAAAGACCGCATTGCTTCATTACCAAAAAGAGTACAAACCGCATCATTGAGTAGCAGGAGGATCAAAGTCATCATGTGGTGGTGCGTGAGAAGTCGATGCATCCTTATTCCCAGCAAGAGCCGATCTAATCACCTGTGTAATCTGAGACTGCATACGGGAAGTAATCGTCTCAACTTGTTGATCTCTTTGTCGATTAGACTCTTCTAAATCAGCCTTTCACTATTCCCTTAGTGTCCTCGAAAGTCTCTGAAATAAATCTTCCATTTCAGTACCAACTGAGGCAGATGATGTAGATAATGGAGTAGGTTGAGTCGCTTGCAAACTGTGAAATTTTGTCCCTTGCACACAACTAGCTGCACTATCTAATATTCGAGGAAGTCCAGTCCGAGGTGTGACACCTACTATGTCAACAAGAACATCAACTTCTTCAGCTGGTGTTCTTTGAGATTGCCCATCTGGAGTGGAGCTCGTCCTCTCCCCATAAAGTATCTGTTATATATATATATAGAATTAAAGTTTGAAAATAAAAATGAAAATGAAAACTCATAAAAATCAATATGACTTACAATAACATCTTCACCGTTTGGGTGCAAATGAGTTCCATCCGGCATCATCTTAAAGCGACGATAATATTCCATAACAGAAGGTTCATGTCCTAATTCTTTAGCCTGTAAAAAAGTTAAATGTGAATACATTTATTACTATTAAAACTAAATAAAAAATGACAAATAATATACCATTAATGCCATGTGGTGGTGTGCCGGTCTACGACCCATTCGATGTTTTGAAGGACCCCGATTATTCACTGTTCCATATAATTTTTTTATTCCTTTCTGACATTGCTTTCATATTAGGATCTTTTTTCTTTTTTCTTCAGCAATTCGTACTCCTTCTGGACACGCACACATGGGGGTCTTTTGCTTTTACGTCTGAAATAATCACCCCACGAATCACGAAGAAGCTTTCCACATTTACGATAGAAGTTTTGGTTGATTTGTTCTTCATCTCTCGGAACCCACTGATATAATTTCTGAAACATAGTTTAAACGAAATTAGTTATATTAAAAATAAATTACAATAAATAATATTAACAAAGCTTAATAGTACCCGAAAATGCGCAAACCAATATTTTCTTTCATTTTTGGGAATAGTAGATATAGTCGTCCAACCAGGCTTGTAATGCGCTGAAATGCAGATCGGCATTATCTTATCATTAACAGTTGCGGGAACAAAGCTGCAAAAAATAATTGTAGAAGTAAGAAAGAATAACAATACTGAATAATAAAATTACTTAGATAAAATATTATTACCTATCATAGCCAAAAGGTCTAATAAATGGTCGTTTATCCTGAGTCGGATAAAAATCTGATACTGGTGCCTCCTCATTCTCACGGTTCACTCCAACAGATGAACCACCTTGTAAGGGTGCTGGATGACTAGGAATTTCTTGCTCGTCTCCAGATAAGTCATCACTAGTATCATGCAATTCACCTTGATTCGGTACAAACTCATGGCCAAGATCAACTGGTTGTGATTCTGTCCGTAGAAAGTCAGTAAATGCCGGACCTCCCCAATTAGACCCTGAATTTGCCATATTCAGTAATGTAGAGTTGCGAGGCTGCCAAATACCACTAGGAGGAAACTGCGTTTGCGGTGCAGAGAAGTTCAAATATTCTTCAAATGAAAGATTCGGAACTGGTCCTCTAAATGAATTTTGGCCACCATCTATTGTGGTTGTAGTCCCCAACATTGGCAGCTTGTTGTCAAACACTTTGAGTAATATTCGGATTTGGAGTCTCTCGGACGGTTTCACTATTTTGTCTTGCAGAACCTCCTCGACTGCGCTTGCCTTGATTGCCTTTTCCCATTCCCTTACCAACCACATTACTATTTGATTTTTTAGGAGGCATATTTTCAAACCTGCAATATACGAAAAATATGTTATTAAGCAAGAACAACAATGTCTGTGATAAAATAAGCTTAAATGAATCAAATACAAAGATGAATACATGGCCACAACAAAATTAATGCTTGTCTCAGTGTAACCACAAAATGATTTTAGAGTATTCTTTAGTATTATGCAACACAAAGAACAAAACTAATGTTTGAGTTTTCCAAAAATTGTGGTACAAGAAATGCACTAATTCATACTACAAACTGATGGCCATAAAATGTAATACACTTTTAGATTACAAATGATGCATAAAACCTACAAATGACCACTGCTTATATCTTATAAAAGCCTAAAAAATGAGAACTACAAAGAACTGTTTAGCTTATATAAGAACTACATTTGATAAAGAAACAACACATGTGACAAGAAACAAGTGTTTCGAAACTTACAAATGCCAATTGTCTTGATGTTTCTTTGTGAAATGATGTGTTTTGGTATGACCTGAATTGAAAACAATTAATATCAAAACATTGAATATGATCGTATATAAAATTTACCATTATAAAGAAAAACCATACCTTATAACCCAACTTTCTACACAAGTAGATCCAGTAAACCAGTAACTCAGACACAAATAAAAAACCTGCAATAATTATAAGTAAATCAGTAACTCAGACATTTGATAAACAAAACCACAGATTTGATATGGAAACAACACCGCAACCCAGACATTTGACAAACAAATGAACTTCAAAATAAAAATGTAAAATCAATGGATGAAAATCTCACCCTCACGACAGCAGAGTACACCTATAACCGCAGCCGGTGAAATTGACACTCAATTTTGTACAGATTTCACATCATCAGCTCCTACGATACCTTAAGCACAGCCGATGAAACCCTCACCGCAGCTGACCTATCCACCTTCACCGCAGCCGACCTATCCACCTTCACCGCATCTGAAACCCTTACTGTAGCCAAAACCAAATCTGTTGGGGACGTGTCCCTTGACACGTTCTCAATTTTGATGTTGAAAATACTTAGCAAATATTATTTGACAATGCAGGATTTAGAAATAAACAACAAGCGTCTGTGGACGGGTCCACAGACAGCACGAGGGCGTGCTGACGTGGCAGCAAAATATATCCAAAATATTCTGATAATCAATAAGTTTTTATAATATCTTATATTTTAGAAACAAAATTGATTAGAAGATATTTTTGATATAGATTGCCCTCTAACGGAATTTTAAAGATATTATTTAATAATATTATCTTTGAGATAATCTTGCTAATTTGTCTCTTATGGCAGGGAGAGATTTTAGGAGATGTGGGCTTAGGGTTTTGGCAATCAATATAAATAGAACGAAGATAGCTTTCATCAAGACGTTGGTCATTTCAGAGAGAGTGTTTAAAGTCGTGCAACATTGCGTGATCGTTCGAGGCTGTATTTCGCTCAGTGTAGGCGAGTAGTGGATTCCGTACATCAAAAAGATCAGCCCTGTTGAGTAGAGGGTAAATTCCCAGGTTAATTTGAGTTACTAGACGTAGTTGTTGCAGGCTGAGTTCTGGGCAAACCGTGTGGTTGCTGGCTATACTAGTTGTTAACAATTGTACTAGGGAAGTAACAAAAGTAATCAATAAAGAATTTATCTGAGAAATCCTTCAGGTCGACTCCGTAAGGTAGTGGTTTTCACATGTTAGCACAAGAGGTGCGGGTTTCCACTATACATCTTGAGTACGCGTATCTTACTGTTCACTTTACTATTATTGCTTATTATTTCCGCTGAGCGATCTGATCTTGAGGACACGTTTACACTAGAGGCACTACTACAAAAAAGTATTTGAACAGCGCTTATTTTAATCATTTAACAACACTTAACAAAGTGATGTTGTATCGACTGCTGTTAAAAGTCATAAACATTTAACAGCGCTTTTTCTATAAAGACGCTGTTATTTGTTAATATTTATTTTTTTAAATTTTTTTATTTTTAGGAGCGCTTTTATTATTAAGCGCTGTTAAAAGTTAGTATTCTATAGCGCTTTTTACAAAAAGTGCTGTTGTATCATCTACTTACAACATCGCTAAAATAAATAAGCGCTGTTATATGTATTTAATAGCGTTTTTTTCAACAGCGCTTATATGATTAAGCGTTGTAATAGGTATAAATTTCATAACAGCGCTTAATAATCAATTTGTGCTAGTGAGGACGTGTTCACAAGTGTGCCGAAGTGAACCAAGCTAACCGTAACGATCCAACAAAATCGATTCCTACCCTCACCAGTCACCACTTACCACTCGGTTCATAACCACTGGATTCCTAGCGAAGAATACGACTCTTCTTTTTTCAGTCGATTCGTACCCTAAGCACGCGATTCTTAACCACTCACAAGATATGACTATCTTCTTTTTTACTGTAATTAACTTCGTTTAAAATAACTAATTTTTACTTTTTAATTATATTAGATTCAAATAAATAAATTAGATTCAAATAATTAAATTTGATATATGTTGCCGACATAGTCAAAATGAATCCGATAAACTTCAATTATTTGTAAAACGCTCCCACATAATTATTTATCCATTCAAGAATCATAATTTGATGATTTCTCGGAAGTTGATATTTTGCTCTTGCCCCGATTAATTGACGACCATGAGGACGGAGTTCTAATTCAGGCCGATCACAGAGCAATGAAATGTCTTTTCTGCTACGAACTCCACTATCCTTTTGTTTTCCCCTTAATATCCATGATCGTGTTGAACAAATTTTTGAATACATTTTTTCCAGTATGCATAACGTCAAGATTATGCCGCAATTACCGAAGCATCCAAAAAGTACTCTGTTTAGTTCAGTTGTGTTTGAATCAAAAACCATTCAATTTTTTCGTTTGGCTCTTGATCCCAAATTAAAGGCAAGTGAGAAACTCTATGATAAATGTCGTGACCACTTTTGGGTAAAGTTCGTTTTAGTTTTTTAATTGATTTAATTATTGAATAATTACGTGCAAACAGGATTTAGGTGTGGTGTGTTAGTTTTAGATAATGTCAAGTTATAGATAAATTTAGAGTCAGTTACGCCAGTTATGTAAATTATTTATTGAATGAAATTGGCAAAAGATGCCATCGTTTTTTCAAATAAAAAATCTGCACTTGTTGTCATCAGATTTTACTTCTTTCAAAAATTCCGATCCTACATTTGGTGTCAGAGCCAGATTTTAATTTCACAGCATGTCTTCTCCACCGAAAACACCATCTCCTCCACGTCCGAAACCACGTGCCGAAGGAGCCAAAAGTAACCGTGCAAAAACTAGTATTGGTGCTGGAGAAATAGTAGTGCAGAAAGTTTTCGAGGAATTGGCTTCCTCTATTAGATATATACTGCTTACACGTACGAATTATGGTGACTGGTCTTTGTTGATGCGTGTCAATTTACAGGATCAATGATTATGGGAAGTAGTTGATTGAATTAGGGACAACTGACTACAGGGAGGACCGGATGGCTCTTGCAGCAATTCTCCAAGCAGTACCCTCCGAGATGCTTGCTACGCCTGCACTGAAATCAACTGCAAAGGAAGCATGAGATGTGATCAAAATAATGAGAATGGGAGTGGAGCGTGTTCGTGAAGCGAAAGCACAAACTCTCCGAAGTGAATTTGAAGTGATGAAATTTAAAGATGGTGAATCAGTAGATGATTTTACATTGAGACTTACAAGTTTGGTTAATAACTTGCAGTTACACGGAGGTCAGATTGATGATGAAACAGTGGTAAAGAAGTTATTACGTGCTGTGCCTTCTCGTTTTTCTCAGGTTGCAATTTCCATTGAAACGAAATGGATCTTAAAACGCTCACTATAGAAGAACTTACGGGAAGGTTAAAAGCTGTTGAAGAACGATTTGATCAACTTGATGATCAGGAAAGTGAGCATCTGTTACTGACCAGAGGAGAGAAGCGTTCAAAATTTACAAGCAGACAAAGTAAGAATACTAGTGGTAAAACTTCTGGAGTTAGTGGAGGCAATCAAGGTTATGGTGATCAACAACAAGGGCAAGATAACAATACTTTTGAAGAAAGAGGTGACCTTAAGCAGCAATGTGAGGGCTATACACAGAAACCTGGTCGAGATCTATCGAAAGTCAGATGCTATAATTGTAACAAGTTTGGACATTTTTCAAGAGATTGTACACAATCACGCCGAGAGCATCGTGATGAAGCTAATTTAGCAAGGATTGAAGAAGATAAGGAACCGACTTTACTTTGATGTAACCATGCAATTTTGCTGAGTTTTTCAAAGATGAAGTAAGCGACTACAAATAAGCAAGAAGATGGAGTGGATTGCTGGTATAAAAAACAAATTTAGGGCGAGATTGTTGGGTAAAGTTTGTTTTAGTTTTTTAATTGATTTAATTATTGGATAATTACGTGCAAATAGGATTTAGGTGTGGTGTGTTAGTTTAGATAATGTCAAGTTGTAGATAAGTTTAGAGTCAGTTACGTCAGTTATGTAAATTATTTATTGAATGAAATTGTCAAAAGATGCCATCGTTTCCCAAACACAAAATCTGCACTTGTTGTCATCCGATTTTACTTCTTTCAAAAATTCAGATCCTACAACCACTACGTGGAAAAATAGGATTTTCATACTCAGTTCGACCTTTGGTAAATTTTTTGACGTTGTGACGATATCATGATCCGGATGAAGAAATATCCTATGACAATCAAAATATGATTGTTTCTTGCCATTGACCAACCAAAAAGATTTGGTATCTTCCATACAGTGTGGATCCAAGGCGTCTTGCGGTAGATCATCCAAATAACATTCCATATGCGGGAAAATCAGAAATTATCCACATCAAAGCCGCTCACTGACGAGCACGTCGTTGAGTGCTGCAAATTTGTCCCTCTCCTCCTTAGTATAGTCTAGGTAAGTCAGGGGTCGAATCCACAGGGAACGGTGAGAAGTCGTCTTTTATCTACAACTAAAGATTGGGGTTGTGTGAGTAAAATAAGTAAAAGAAAGAAAACAGGAGCGCAAGTACTACTGGCGCGCAGAATGCAATACGAGAGTAAACTATAAACGAGAGATGAGCTCAGCTTAGACTTATCACTATGAACTTCTATATTTATCATGCGTTTTCTAAGGATCTATGACTGATTGTTCACGCAAGCTAAGGTCCGGTAAAGGCTTAATAACTTACACATATATTCCGGTAAAGGTCTATATGATATTACTACCCAATCTAGTCTAATTAACAACGAATCCGGTAAAGGTAGTGATTAACCATTCTAGTGCTACTCCTATCATTCACTGTAACGTACATCTGATAGTTTAACGTTAGATAATAGAGTCTATAATTAGGTCTGCTGAAGAATAATACTAAACTGGTCATGGATTAAGAATAAACCTCAAAACATATTATTCATAGATTAAAGTCTAAACTGAATTCAGACAGTTAGCTAGACATGCTGAAACTATTCATCTCCATATTTATATGAAAACAACAAGTAAAGACACAATAGCCTGATGCGCGAGTCGTCAGTTGCGCATCTCAGTCTTGCGCCGGTAGTTCTGTGACCTTCCTTCAAATTCTGCTCTAAGTCACCTCTCTACGCCTCTCTACCCTCTCTGAGATTTCCTTTAAGCTCTGTATTTATACTCTTACCTTCTAGGGTTTCCACGAATAATTAGGCAAGAAGATATGTTGCAAATCATCTTTATCTCTAAAAATCAGCTTTGGAGTGAAACCATCCGAACATAAACCTAATCGCAAGTTACGAGGATCAGCGGCAAAATCAGGATAACAATTGTCAAAGTGTTTCCACGATTGTCCATCAGCCGGATGAGTCATAGAATTTTCTTCGGGATTCCTTGTAGCATGCCAAGACATATAGGCAAACGTGCTTTCAATCATAAACAATCTTTGTAATCTTGAAATTATTGGTAAATAAAACATTTGAGCAACGGCTTTTGGTTATAACGACTAGAACGTGCTTGGCATTGAATGTCCTTATATCGGGGATCGCCGCAAACTCTACATTCTCTCAAATTTTCATCATTCTTATAGTAAATCATGCATCCTCTTTTACATATATCAATGCGTGTGACTCCCATTCCAAGATCTTGTATTAGCCGCTTCGTTTGCCTGAATGATGAAGGAATTTTACTAGGTTTGTCTATAAGATTTCTTGTGATTCCGCATATAGAATCGTATGCGCCCTCTGATATATTATAGTCATTTTTTGTCTGCAACAATTTCATTGTAATAGATAATTCATTCTCTGACGTACACCCGTCGAACGCTGGTTCCATACTCGATTTGAACAAATTGTAGAAATTAGTAGCATTTTCATTCGGAATGTTAGGTATTTGTCCAATTCTCATTGCACCGCCACTTGATCCAGCAATATCAGATACCATATTTTGAAAGTAACTGTTGTACTCGTGATTGTTAACGCCTTCAACTATATGGGTATCAATCGGGGTTTGAAAATCATTTCTTTCCGAATAAATTCCGCTTGACTCGTGTATCAGCTCTTCCCCGTGTAAGGTCCATTGTAGTAATTGTTGACAAAACCCTTCGTGTATAAATGATTTTCTACAGTACTCACTGATATAAACCTTTTGTTTTTGCAACTACTGCACGGACAACGCATTAAACTCTCATCAAATAAGTAACCTCTTCCAATTGCAGTCTCAATAAAACTACGTACTCCCAATAAATATTCTTCGAATTGTACGACCGTCCTGATACACGTTGATTATACATCCATTGACGTTGTGCAACGATGTCATTCATAATTCCTAATATTAAGATTTATATACATATACTTTGAAATCGAATATTGATAACATATTAAAAAAATTAAAAATAATTTTATGTAATACTTTCTTTCGCTGGCACTTCAATCTTAGAAATAATTACATAGCAAGTGAACTGTGTGAATCTTCAGAAATAATCACGACCGAATTTAAATGAAACATAAGTTTATGTGCATCATGAACTGTATTCATATGTTATGAAATCTACATGTTACGATTATATATAAGCAATGTGAATGATGAATGGCACTGATGAATGGCGCAAGGAGACGCAACTTTGTTTGAAAACTATTAAATAACCACCCTCTCAAAAGAAAATTGAGTTAACCACCCACTAATTTGAAAACTATTAAATTTGACACCCAAATCAACCTAATTAATCTTAACATAACCCTGTGAAATTTTTGCAATTTTTGCAATTTTGCAATTTTTGCAATTTTTGCAATTTTCGCAATTTTCGCAATTTTCGCAATTTTCGCAATTTTCGCAATTTTCGCAATTTTCGCAATTTTCGCAATTTTCGCAATTTTCGCAATTTTCGCAATTTTCGCAATTTTCGCAATTTTCGCAATTTTCGCAATTTTCGCAATTTTCGCAATTTTCGCAATTTTCGCAATTTTCGCAATTTTCGCAATTTTCGCAATTTTCGCAATTTTCGCAATTTTCGCTAATGGATATTTAATTTTACACGTAAATAAGTTTTAAAATCTAATTAACTATAAATTTTCATTTATATTATACTTTATTTTTATAATTACATTTTATATTCAACTTAATATATCATTGTTAAAATTTTAAGAGTAATAGTAATTATATTTAATAAAAAGATAAATTATAATTATAGTAAAAATATTGATATATAAAAATTAACTGAACTAAACATACAAATGTTTATATAAAAATAAAAATATTATAATTGAAATATAATGTTAATCAGATTTTGAAATTATAATTATAAAAATAAAGATTTGGCCACAATTTTAACAATGATATAAAGAATTTAATTATTTTAATATATTAAGTGTGTTCATTCTTATAACTTATTGAAATCAATTACATATGAGTACATGAAATAAATAAAAAGCAGAAGACAAACGTATATCTAGTTGTACTTATTTCGTAGTAGAAATCCGTCCGCCAAAGCCTTCTGTGAGACAAAGGATAACCTCTGTCTCAAAATAGAGAAAGCTGCAGGAAATTCCATACCTTTGACCTCTGCCCATCTCGCCGCTACCATCTTGATCAGCTGATCCGCTCGCGCTCCAAAACCTCCTAAAGAGTCCATAATGAATGGTAGAAAAATAAGTCCATTCGCCGAACAACTAGCTTCATACCTTGCAATCTTTCTGTCTTCTGCTCTCCTGGCTGCCTCCCCTGACCCTATCCCTTCACCTCCCACGAAAGGAGACACAATAGATACGTCTACACAAAGATCCCTACCATCATCCCACGCCGGTACAAAAATATCTGTTGGCTTTTCTCCCCCATCAAGAAGGCCTGGTACCTCTAGTCTAGGCCCCATATTAGCCTCCCTGAAAAAGGTGTATAAAGCATCTCTCACCGCATTATGTCTTCTAATCCTCCTTCCACCACCAGGACAATGAGTATCATGATCACCGACTGTGTCAGATGTATGCAACCCTGAGCATGCCATACAAGGTCGAGAATTCGCAAACACAACGTGTCCGGTACGGTATTTGAGAGCCAAACGATACGCCGCCGGGTTCATACGAAGCCCAGAAAAAGGCGCAGGTATCGCCGTTGTCCAAATATCACTCCCTAAAACCGAAACTGCATCCACTAGGATATTCATTCGGGCTCCTCCCCAAACTTTGATCTCTTCCTTGATGACTTCTGCAGCCAAACCGGTGAGCCACTGTTGTGGCTTAGCCTTCGCTCTCAGCTCCTCTAATCTGATAGGAGAAAACGGACGAAATCTCAAATTCTACTCATCAAGTAAGACACTACACCTTGATGAAGAGAATGAATCCTTCGTAAGCATCTCCCATAAAGTCCCCGCCTGCACTAGAGATGCCACAGCTGCCGAGAGAGCCACATCGTTTCCCATAGGAATCCCTAACCCACCAAGTTTTAAGGGCAACCCTACTAATATCCTTTGCTCCGTCGTAAAACCTGTGCCAGTCCCAGCAACGTTAATAGCCCCATAACATGTTGTCAGTCGCTCCTCATAATACCACGCAAGACATGCGCTATACCATGTATAGCCATGTGTTCAATATTGCATATTTTGAATGTTTCTCTGATGTCTAATGATGGACTTTTATCAATCAAATCCGACACAAAAGTGATAGCATTTTATGCATCATTTTCAGTAAAGACTAAGACGACATATACAAGTTCAAGTGGAGTTTTTGCCGCAAGACAATGAGGATTGGCGTCCAGGGTCTTCCTACAATCAATTGCATTAAATTTTTTTCTCGCATACTCGTTCAGTCAACGATTTTTCAAAATATGTCATTTAGAGGCACTGCAAACATATAGTACGAGCATGCATGAGCAATCTAATTGGTATATTTGGCGAACTGAAAAGTGGCATTTGATGAATAAATATTTGATATATTTGACGTCCAGAGTAAAGTTTAAAAAAGACATGTAAACAAATGGAGGATCGTGTGATACAATCTTGATCGTTGGTTACTGACAATCCAACGGATGAGATTTAACTTCTAAATAAAATCGCCGAACTCAACTGTTAGGGTTTTTGCAAATCCAACCAGCAATTTATTAAAAACCAACTTAAACCGTAGGATTATCAAAATCAACGATTAAAACTAAGTATTTTCATCTCACAAAAATTTAATGTCTCTCTTAAATTTAATCCTATTATTTAATAGATAATACATTTGTGCTAAAGCCTAACCAGAACCAATGCAAGAGGTTCAAAATCACACCTCATTAGGGTGATCAGTTTGCTACATCAACTTTTAGCAAGGGAAAAAAGAGAGACCATTACAACGGATTCTTATTTCAATCAAATCAGAATTTCTAGTACAGCATAGTAAGCGATCAACACTGGTAGTGAAACCATCATCCCAAAAATAACCCTGAAAACAGAAAGATGACAGAACAGAAATAGTTAATAGATGATGCGCATAATCAACTGACTCTCAAAACTTTGATTGTGGTAGTCGTATGACTTACGCTGTGCTGAGGACCTCGGCATGGAGACCATATTCTTTGGCAAAGATGAATGTGGTGATGGATTGAGGTAATGCAGCCTGAAAATGGTGTACACGCCAAGCTTTGATTAGATATTCATCATTTAAGTTTAACCAATGTGCTAATTAACTCTCTGCATATACTGACGTAAGGTTTTGCGAAGTGAAATATTTGAAGATGGAAGTGGACACTGGATGAGCATGATTATGCATGCTTATTAAATAATTGGAAGGTGATAGTATAATTTATGTTACTAATCCGACCTCCATTCACAATATTTAATTATACTTTTTTAAGTCAAACTAGGGACTATGATTAGGACTTAAAAGAACAAAATAGTGTATAAATTTTATACATTTGTCTATTGGAAATCGGAATGGGTTCAAGTTGGACGTGCATAGTTTCGTACAATAGGAGGACATCATTTCAAGCGTTGATTTCTATCTATTCATCAAACTGTTGATATTGATAACCAATCAATCTCCAATCGCCCCTTGTTTTTTGCTAATACATTTCAAAATTAATTTATAACTACTTTTGATCTCTATCGTTAAATAATCAATTTAGCAGTTGAGATATTGTTTATTAACCCTTTGTCTATCTTAATTAGTTTTACATTTGATGTAGGGCTAATGACCAAATAATTAGATTGCCCACAAATAGTTTCTTGACCTAATTGCTTTTGTTAGACTTTGTTTAGTGTGATGCTTATTTCAATAGACGTATATCATTTAACACCAAAAATAAATACGTGTCACATATACCAACTATGAAATCTAGTAATTAAATTATAGGGTTTTTCATCGAAACCCACATTCTCAATAGCTAAATTTTAACAAAATCATCTCTTTAGCTTTCTTTGATATAACCACCAATCAATTTAAAATCGTTAAATCTTATCACTCATTTCTGTTTCCGACGATTTTTGTCATAAACGATGATGGGTGGCAAGATTTAACTATTTTTGAATTGATATGTGATTATATCAAAAAAGTTAAACGAAAATTTCTTTAAAATTGAGCTACTGCGAAGGTAATTTTTGCTAAAAACCAAATATTATAATATGTTTTGACATGGATTAATATGGGAGCACCAAAGACAATAGAGAGACCATTCCAAAAAGATGCATCTATCGAACTAAAAATTTCTCCTGACCTTTTTGCAAACAGATGGCATTCAAATGGAATACTACTTCAAAATTAATTTGTCCTACAGCTTGAGGTAAGGACATGTAAATGTGATTAGTTCGTATGACTTTTTGTCTCGTCGATAGTATACGAATGATAAGGAACTAGCGTACGCACTACATAAATAGCAGAAAATCGATACCTGTATTATGGCTATGTGCAATATGTCCCCTTTCAGTCCCACAACAATGGCACCAACGGCCATGGCTGCTGGCCCTGCAACAAATCTTAAAACCATCCCGTATAGAGTTAAGCTTGTCCCACATGCTATCAGTTTCTTTTGTTGAGCCATGAACATTCCTAGAACATGAGGTTAGAATCTTAATCGATGATGTCTTGAACTTTATCTATGTAATTCTTTGAACAATTTCTTACCCATACTAAACATGGCTGTGCCAGTCCCAGCCTTAGACATGATTAGAATGGAGTCCTCCATGATGGTAGGCATCACAATATGCCATCTGTGGTAACCAACAATGCAAAGAATAATTCACATATATGCCCGAACTTTTTCCGAGAGAAATCGTTGCATGGCTTTTTAGAAATAAAATAAAGGTTACCTCGCTGCAATAAATGCCCAAGCCATCCCAATAATACAAGCATAAGAGTTTGGGTTCATGGCCAACTTAATCCAAACCTTCTTCATCAAACACCAAAATGGCGGTCTAGAGCTCACACTAACATCATTTCCTTCCAAGTCTTTCATGGTTTCACCTGGTAGAGTGTGGGAGTCCACAACCTCAACACTCCCAGATCTTCGAAACTCAAGGACAAATAATAGTACCGTCAGCCATACGATTGCTTGCACGACCGATGATTGGACAACGAGATCCACCCCAAGCTTACCGTACATAGCTTTAAGTAAGGGAACACCCACTACAAGAGAATTCGTCATTGTGGACAAAGAGAAGCTAGTGATTGACCATGCATAACTTCCCTGGCTACTAAATTTAGCCCAAAAAACCAACACTGCAACTATGGTCATTCTCGATATTGCATCCCCTCCTATGAACATATAGTTCATGTGGAAAGGGTCTATGTGGGCTGTGAAATCAAATGTAAATAGTGGTAGGGTGAAATAGCAAACCAAAAGATTTACTGCGTCACATTGGTCCGGCGTGAAGATTTTCCACCAACGGACCGAACCATAGCCTAAGATTAAAGCAACGTACAAGGGTGCCATGGCTACAACCACATTATAAATTTCATTCCACCCTATCATTTTCTCTACACCGGAAAATGGATTGAACGATATCTCTCTCAACAACGTAACAAAAAGGATTCCTGAAAGGAACTTAATAGAAACTCAATTTAAAGATGTAGTTGATCGTCTCTAATAAGATAAAAGTTTAAGGAATTTTGATGAATGAAGAAGGTTACTCAAGGGTGCTTAAATACATATATGAAAAGATTCTAACACCTAAGCCAGCAGTCCCTTTTATTATGCTGTATGATGTGGTTGATGGAAAAGCATACAGCCTACCGTGCATGGGAATTTAACAAAAACCCTAGCTAGGTTTGTACACATGAGATCAAACGACGCTGTGATTTGTTTCAAGTGTAGCTTTCAGAAATGGTGTTTGTGTTAAGTACATCATCAACTTTCTACCGACATATAATCTAAAAAACAATCATCACTATAAAATAACAAATCGAATGAGGTCCAGCATTTATTCCACCTTAAAGTTAAATAATTAAGTTCCAGGTGTGTATATAATATGCACCACGTCCCCATGCAATAAACTGGATCGAACATATATATATGTGGTGCAAGCTGCATATCAAGTTTTTCCGGGGCATGCTTTTTTACGTTTATTGCATCTATCTAGACTTTAGTGCATTCGAGGTGTATATTTTAAACATTCTAGTTCAAAAGAGTGATAGAATATGTCACTATTTGTACAGCCTTGTGTAACAGTATAATCTTACTTTTCATTTTAAATGTTTGTGAGGGTCAAATTACTTGAAGTGTCATTCATTCATGTTCATGTCCATGAAGAGGTATGTCGTCCATCAGGCATCAGCTAAGAGGTATTAATGGTCCAGTGTTAAGTGATCACTCCACGTCCATATGCATTATTCATCTTTTCATTTTAGCAAAAGCTTTGTGGAGAGGGAGCATTCCAGTACTCTTGAAGGTTAAATGTTCCCTCATAATTAATAAGCTCTTAGTAACACTATTTTTTATCATTATGAAATAATACATATTCGCTTAGATGCAGCTAACAAATGATAAAACTTCTTTAATTGATCCGCAATGTTCGATGCACACAATTAGCTGCTCCATCTCCATGGGTTGTATCAAGAAGAACCCACAATCCTCAGTGTAAGTTAGCTCCACACACAGCATCGGGTGCTGGTAAAACTCTTACTTGAGCACTTTGTAAAGGTGTCTGTGGTATAACCTGATCATGAAGTGTAGATGGGCACCAAAGAGACGCGAAGTAACTAGTCAACAAAAAACAAAAAAAAAGCAGCTGCATCAATTCGTGTGTTAGAGCTTATTCTTTGATGACACAGACTTCATTTGAGAGAGGAGCCCCGAAAGCGGTGACTGCAGCTTGAGGATAAGACCAGACAAGGTTTTGAGTTCGAATTCCTACTAAACGCTTTATAGGTGGAATTCTTTAATTAGGTCGAGTCTGTCATATTGTGATGATGTGTTCGCACCTGACTATTGTGATATGAGATTTCCTAAGATAGAGATGCATTCATTTTTGCTGATTATGTGATCATTTAAGTGACTTTTGTCCGTGTCAATATCACTATTATGTCTTAAGAATCATATACTATATGCCCTTCCCTCTCTTTATTTGTTGAATTGTTTATATGGTGAATTTCCTCACAATGGAATCCTTCAGACAACTCCTGCATCAAGCATCTATACGACCATACAAACATGACATATATTCTGCGCATAATGTTATTCTATCTTCTGCGGCCATGAAGGGCAGGGAAGTTTGTAGTGCCTAAGAAACACACAAGGAATTTCACTATCAAATCTATGATGATGCATATGATCTGATCAGGATCTGCATACTCTGGAGCTACATGTCCTAACTTCTACCTCTCTTTTCGAAGTAATGCTTCAATGGCTCTTGACGACAAGTCCTTTTTAGGGAAGCATATCATACTCGGAATTTATTCATTTTCTTGAAACGCATGAAACCTAATGAATGGGACAAACAAGACCTGGCAGGCATATCCTTAGGTCATCACAATGCCGCAACAAACTTTTATTCCTTTTTGTGTTTACACTTTTTCGTTTAATTTTTTTACAATTTTAAGGATTGTACATACAAGTTGCTAATATGTATAAAATGATGAGTTGAAATCCGTTGTATACAGAAAAGACTTTGATATAAAACTATATTCACTACGCCATTTTTATTACTTTGCAACATAGCGATAAATGTTGTAAAAGAGTGGAAATGTGTTGCATAAGCGTTATGCAACATACTACATGTCGCAAAAATATCGGTGTCATAAGACGTGTTGCATAAGTCATGCAATATACTTCGTATTGTATGTTGCATTAGTATTTACCTCTTTTGCAACATAAAGTTTAGATGTTGCAACATAAATTTTGGGAAGTTATGTAAGTGAATGCAACATGATATATGTCGCGTAAGTTATCTTATAGAAAATTTTAGCACCTTACGCAATGCAAACAACAAGAAAAAATGTTTACATTTTTTCATTGAATACAATCCAAAAAAACAAGTTTTGTTTACATCGTCACTTTCATGTCACAAATCTAAAGTCATAATGTTTCACTAGAGTTTCCAGCGGATCAAGAGTCTTGAATCTCACTGAAATCCTCTCCGCGGAAAGGCGATTGGAAGTTGCTTGCGTATCTGCCATACAAAAAACATTATTATTTGATATCTATGAATTCAATGTCCAACATGAATCTAAATAAATGGATGTAATATGAATAATATGATGACAAATACCATCTATATGATTAGTTTAGCATGAGATTCAACATACCATTGTTTGTATAAAACTAACCATTCCAAAAACAAAGACAAAGGGTAAGCTCCAAGACTAGTTAAGCATGAGATTGAACATAGCATAGACCTGAAAAATACAGAAGTATGAGTCTCACGCAGTGCAGCAAAATAAATCAATCACAAGCTTCAAAGGTAAGTGAGAGCGTATGTGAAGGAGGTGTTAATGGAGGAGGCTCGGTGGAAGAGGCGCGGGCGGAAGAGGCACGGACGGAGGAGGTGCGGAAGGCGGAGGCGCGGAAGGCGGAGGCTTGGCCGGCGGAAGAGCGCTGATGGAGGAGGTTGGAGGAAGAGGCGTTGATGGAAGAGTTTTGGAGGAAGAGGATTAAAGGAAGAGACTGCAGAGGCTTATGTTCTCGCCATAAGTTAGTGTATTTTAGGGATTAGAGATCGACGGTGGAGATTCATTTGTTAAAATTTACTTTTGTCTCTCTTCTACTTTCATTTCCCTCTTTTTATTTTGATGACGTGGCTGAGGATGATTGGTTAGTAAAAGTTCACTTGGATAGTAATCTCTACTCTTTATTCAATCATTAATCCTAACCATTGGATCAAACTTTTCATGTCAAAGAGTTATACACGTGTTACATTAAAATATGAATATTATTACATGTGTTAATACAAAGTTATAAAAATATTTTGTTTGATCTTAAATATGTTAATATAGAAATCAGAAAGTATTAAATATTAAAATATATAAAATTCTGCATTTAGAAAATTTCAAAAATTAAATGGAAAAAGATCCTAAACCTTTAGACATCTAAATCCTTTCTAAAAGTGTTGATCAAAATGAGTACTACATTCTCTAAATCCTACCCTATACCTTATACCTTAAACTCTAAACCACAAATCCTAAGGATGTAAATAAACATATCTAAATCCTAAACCCCAAAGATGTAAAACAACATCCCTGTACTATATACTTTATATGATGTATTTAAATGATTATTGATTCACTAACAAACATCATTCACTAACAAATATCATTATAAATGATGAAATCTAATTGTTTGAATATATGAAATTTAAATTTTAGATTAAATTCATTCAATTCTAATAATATGCTAAGTGCATTTATGTATCAAACTCCAAACCCTTAACCCAAACCCCAAACTCCATACCCTTAACCCTAACCCCAACCCCAAACTCTATACCCCAAACCCTATACCCAAACCCCAAACTCCATACCCTTAACCCTATACCCCAAACCTCATACCCCAAACCCTAAACCCTATACCCAAACCCTAAACCCTAAACCATATATCCTATACCCTACACATATATATTCTACATCTAACACCCTATATTCTACACCATACACTCTAAACTTTTAACTCTAAACTATGTATCATATATCTTTAACTTATGTTTTATGTATATATAATGTTTGAAGGTGCATTACAATATTTTTTTCAAAAAGAAAGTGGTAAAATATGATGTATGTATAAATTTTCTGAATTTTATTATTATTCAATCAAGTAATAACCACAATTTTTTATTCAAGTTGGTTAATATAAGTTGTTGGATCAAAATTGAATATTAAATCTAAATATTTATTCATTATCAATTTTCATCACACTTTCCTCCTCTTTTTACTCCTCTTTTTTTATTCCACGAAATATATCCCTCTTACCCATTATTCATTCTTGCACATTTCCCCCCCCATTTTCCCTCCTCATTTTTCCTCCTCATTTTTCCTCATAGTTTCATCATTAATGCAAACATACTTTTGCAACATACAAAGACTACGTATGTTGCGTAACCGAATGAGAACAAACAACACCGCACCAAACATCATAAAATACTTGTACGATTTATTTACAACGACATTGAAAAGTCAACAAGTTTTCCCTGCTTCGTGTTACGCAACATACATTATGATGTTGCGTGTCTGTATGTTGCATTAGTATATCATTTTGAATTATGCAACATATGTTTATACGTTGCGTTAGTGTATGTTCCGAAAGTTATCTAAGACAACGCGTCCTCTTATGCAACGTCAATTTAAATGTCGCGCTAGGCTAATGCAACATACGCTTATGCAACATCAATTTCTCTATGTTGCGTAGTGTTCAAAATGGCGTAGTGATTACATATTAATCTAACTTTTCATCTTGGCGGTGGTGATCCAATCAACTCAATTATAAACTCAAATTCCAGGATTCAATCATGAGTGATGCTTAAAGATAAAAAATTAAGGTATTACAACAGTTTAATAAATTAGATGCAATCTACCCAGTTGTCGTTTGATATTACCAACTCTATTAGAATGAGAGTGAGCTTTTCAAATAGTTGAACCACCACGTAACAGTTTTGGTAAATCGTTGCGACTCTATTTTTGTTTCGTACGGGTTTCGACATATCATTCATATTTCGTTGCGACTCCAAATTGTGAGAAGAGTGATTCCTAAATCATATTGTGTTTTAATATAGTGGAGAGTTTATTTCGTTAGCATAGTGGAAAAAATTGGAGACACTGTTTTAAAATTATATTTGAGGTAATATTATTAATCAGCGCAAACTTATTTATGAAAAATTTCAATTTTACAATTAATTTGATTAAAGTTGTATGCAATTATCTGGAAAATTATCACAAATATTACCTTTGAGTTAAGTTATTTTGATTTTGTCAAGTTTGAATTTTGAGTTTCAAAAATGTCATCTTTTTTAGATCCCATCCTTGCAAAAAATTACGTGGCATTTGGGGGATTTGGTTATAAACTTCTTGGTTCTAACAAAGTTGACTATGTAGATAAAATATAACAATAAATAAAAGGGATTTAGGGACTCATTTTTTCTCTAGGCTAGATCAAATTGCATGAAACAATGTTTAGGATTCTTATAAATGGATTTAGTCAATTTTTCTAAGTTGTCTTTCAACCCTTGACCAATTTCAACAATCATTCTATCAATGATAAATAAGGGTAAAAGTGTATGACACAGTTCTCAAACCATCGTTTTATTGAACCGTTTATCTCCTATGCCCCACAGTCTCAACCTCTCAGTCTTTTGATCGTTAACATATGAGTTTTTCAAATAAAACCTATCTACATGATCATTCATCACTTTCATGCATGTATGATCACATTGAATTCATGAAATAGACATTAGACATCAAAGCATCAATCATCATTGAACAAGTTAATGTCACATTTGATAAGATGATCTCATATGTATTTTGTCAAACATATAGAGCACGTCATAATAAAATTATATCCATTTCAAGAAAAATCAACTAAACTTCATTCAATAACTATAAATGATTGTTTACATGGTAGATCCTGACCTAGGGGGTCCGTAAGATCCCCAAACCTAGCACTACTCACTCATGGCAAGTGTAAACATGTCGAAGAGTGCAGATCCTTTACGACCCCAAGTGCACTAATGCAATTTTATTTTTTTCATTGTTTGCACTTTTGACTGAACTATGTGCACATTTTGACTTTGTTTTGTACATTCTGACTATTTCACTAAAAGAGAAAATAGTAAAAAAGTGAGATTCTGGACCGTTGATTTCCTATATTTAGCTTTAGGGCTTCTCTCAAAATCAGGGCACTTTTTCTTCAAAATCCTCTCTTTCTATTTATAATATCGTATTTTTATTTGCCGTTGACCGAGTCACTTTTTGACTCGAGTTGACAACAAGTGACTTAAGCAAATCACTTGTACAAAGTCACACCAGGCCTGCTGAGTCAGAGGTGATTCGAGCAAGTCACTTTGTGGCCACTTGACTCGGGCGAGTCAGAGGTGACTCGGACGAATCACTTTGTGGCCACTTGACTCGGGCGAACCCTTCTGCCTCAAAAATTCCGAAAATCAGCTCAGGATGCCTCATGTCGCCATAAATTGGATTTTATCCTGCAAGAGACACGAAAAGCATCAAAAGACGCTCGATAAAATAAGAAATGAACAAGATATAAAGCGAAGCGACGAATAAATGTAGACTATTTCCTTCTTCATCAGGCCCCCAAACATATTAAAACCAGCTGTAAAGGAAATGTGGAAGCACTAGTGGATATAAGATAGGGTAACTGATGACTTTTCGTTCTTTGACATCAATCACAAACATATTTATTGCTTGAGTTTTTGAAAAAAGAAATATCATTTTTCTTAAGAACTTGGTAAACAATAAAAGAGGAAGGGTGTCCTAAACAACTATGCCACGTTGCATTGGATGACTTAGTGGCAACACATGCTTGGTAGAATTTGAAGATGACAACACTCTAAGGATAGTTTTTTACATGGCCTAATCCTTGATCAATAAGAAACTAGTATGAAATTCAAGTTATGCATTATTATCAGAAGCAAGCTTATGCACAAAAACAAGGTTCTTGGATGCACTTGAAATATGAAGAATATTTTTAAGATGAAGGTTGCGGTTAGGAGCAGGCATAATTGAACGACCAATATGCTTAATTTTCATACCTGCTCCATTAGCAGTGTCAATCTGATGACGACCCTTGTATTTCTCACGAACAATCATTTTGTCGAGCTCGCATGTGATGTGATCAATGATACCGGTGTCAGTGTACCAATTTGTCCATGCCATATCAGTTGTTGGTGATATTGGCCTCTTTTTCCTCATTCGACTCATCATGTTCATAGCGCCACCAACACTCATTTGCTGGATGACGTGTTATCTTACATACTTGACATGTAACATCACACCTTGGAGCTGAACGATTTGGGCCACGGCCTCGGCCGCCATTGTTTAAAACAGTGCTCCCGCCTTTGGTACCCGCGTGACTATTTCCATGACCTCGATTTCCCTTGCCACGAGGAGTGTAGTTGCCTCGTCCTCATGACATAGTATTAGGAGTGGTAAGAAATCACCCTTTTCCGCTTTCAACAAGTTGTCTCGTTCTCATGTCTTAAGTCATATGCAACAAGTTGCCCATAAAATTCACTTACAATGATAGAAGGTTGTGCATTGATGGAAGCAACAAGGGGATGTAGTTAGTATCCAACCTTGCTAACATATATGCAACCATCCAGCCCCGGTCCTAAACATTTCGGGATTTTGGGCGAAAATTATTTTAAGCCTTTTTTAATATATTATTTGCTACCAATATTATCAATAAAATGACGGTATGCTTCAAAAAAATGCAAATATAAATTTATAAAGCGTAAATTATAAGACACATCAAATATATATAAGAATAAAATGAGTTCGGTTTTAGGAGGACGAGAAAATATTTGTGAGACCAAAGGACATCATCTCAACCGTTGATTTCTATTAATCCAACGGTTGATATTGATAACCGTCATTATCAGCCGTCCTTGTCTCTCTAAAACCCAACTTAGACTAAAATATAACATATATGTTTGTATTGAGGGGAAGGATGAAAAACATCAAATCTATGAAAAAATGTGAGAAATTGAGTTGAAATAAAATCCCAAGCCATAAATAAAATGTTTGAAAGGTTGAATCCCATAAAGAAAACCATTCATATATATAAATGAACACATGATCGAATGTTTCAATGTTAAGGCAAATCAATGGTGAATTACGGAGATGACTTGTAATTGTAGATCAAATGAATATTGATGAGCCCTCCAAGAGATTGGGCCATGAAGCCCATGATTTTTTTATTCAAACATAAAGAGACACCTGATTTGAATTGTATATCCAAAGGTTTCAATATTTATACAAACTTTAACCTATGATCAATAACATATTGAAATGGCCCCTTGGGATGTTAGACCCTGTGCCCAGGCACAGTGAGCCCACCCCAAGGGCCGGGCCTGCAACCATCTCCTCTTCATCGAGAGGACGACTAGCGGCAGCGAGCTCATCTCTAAGCCTCTTGACAAAATTAGCCACAGACATGTTTTGCTTCTTTGTGTTGGCAAGAGCAATCCTCAAGTTTGTCGCCCAAGAACATGACTGAGGAAAATATGGCTCCAGTGGCAGTCTATAGATTGCTAGTGTGCTCCACACTAACAACTTGGATAAGCACCTCCTTGGAAAGAGAGTTCAGTAGATAACTAAGAACTTGTTGATCTTTCATAAGCCACATAGTGTACTTTGGATTTGGCGCCAATCGTGGCGTATTATCTTCCTTGGTTATAGCCATTAATTAAGACGACGCGATTTCTGTCCCATCAAGAAAGCCTGTCACTTGTGCGCCACGTAGTGCTACAAACATCAATAACAAGAGTGTTTAAGGATGAAGAACAACATCAGCAAATTTTTGATTCAGCCGTTTTGGTTTGTTTCATGATGCTAAATGTGGTAGACCATGCAGCAGGTGAGGCACCTTTTTGCACCGAGTATCTTCATTATCCTAAGCCATGCGATCCGGCAAGGTGCAATGAGAACTGTAGTAATCTTTACAAAGGTGTTTCACGAGGAGGACTATGCATGACTGTAGGCACTTGTCAATGTAGTTATGTATGTCCTCCAAAGTAGATGCATGAGAATAATCATGTTTTATCATACTTTCCTTTCAGTAATATGATATATTCATTTTCAGTTTCAGTTTCAGTATCAGACGAATAATGAAAAGTAATTCAGTTTTATGACTCCATGAGTACAATTACAAGTGACAAATTGGTATTGACAGAAAAATCAGTTAGTTTAGTTGTAATCATTTCGTAATTGAAATTTGTCTGACAAAACCTTTTGCGAGTCTTGAAATAGAGGTAGTTGCTGAGAACTGAGAATTCTCTTCTCTATTTCCACTTCGTTTTTGCGTTTAATTTTCTTGCGCAACTAAAAGAAAGATTATTTGAGGATTATTACAGTACTGCTAAGCAGATGAACTTTACACATCTGTCTAAAATGTAATCAAACATCCAACAGCGAAAAAACATTGATTTCTTTGGATTCAGGCAACTTATAAGCACTGCATGTCTTTCAACCATAAATTAAAGAAAAAAAGTAAAAGAAGAGGCCATGAACTGGCATGTCAAATTCATGTTCCGACTATCCAAAATGACAATTGGGGAAGAGTTTTATAAAAACATCATTTTTAATAAAAGTTGAATTGTATAATTTATCTATCTTTACCTAATCATGTGAATTGTTTTCTTGTAAGGGAAATCGGGGCAAAAACTTTATTATGTATTTATGTAATTTATCTATCTTTACCTAATCATGTGAATTGTTTTCTTGTAAGGGGAAATCGGGGCAAAAACTTTATTATGTCTTTCATATGACTTTAATCAACGAACTTAACCCCTTTAGCGACGACATTTACAACTATGTACTTGCATTTTGTTTCTTATATGACCGTTAATTTAATCAGTATCTATTTATCAGAATAAGATCTTATGTTGGGTACAGCGCAATGCAGTAGATGCAAAATACATAGATTAGATAAAATCTATGTAGTTTACGACCAATTCATTAATTTTTAATTTGAATTTGAGTAAAACGACCTAATTTTATAATCATTTAAACTAAACTAGGTCGTTTTCAATCCGCTGTAATTGACTTTAGACTGCAACAAATCCGAACCCCTATTTATCATCCTCTAACGATCCGTTAATATGTTTAGCATCGATTTAGCTCAATGGATAAATCAGATAAATCATATCCAATTATCAATTATTTACTATCCATCTCCATGCAATTTTTAACTTTTTCTTCATCTTCCGTTTTAACATTAAAATGACATTAGAACAAATATTTTACTCACATACAACAGAAGAAAAACAAGTAGCAAGAAAAAAATCAGGTAGAAACTCCGATCCTAAGCTACCATCATCCCCACAACAGCAAACCCAATCAGACCCGCCAAGAAAGAAAACCCACCCTTCACAGCCACCATAGTCGCAGAGCTGGGAGGCGGCGGAGGAGTTGCTTTGTTGGTGGCAGCAGTGACATTTACAGCGAGCCTAAGACCGCTCTGGCAGTGGCCACCAGCTTGCAGGGTGCATATAAAGTAAATGAATCCTGATATGGTCAGAGTGATGCTGGCTGGTCCTTCATTAGCCAAAGCCAAAGGATTCTCTCCGTTGCATTCGTCATATTTGGCTTTGGTCACGGTTGCGACATTGTGTGTCCGAGTCGTGAAATTGAACACTTTTAGACACATGTAAATTAAACAAACAGAAAACATCAAAAATGTAAAATCTGATTCATTTTGATCGTATAAAGGGTAAATATTATTACCAAGAACATCGCCAACAGTGAATTTGATCTTGGATGCCCAATTGTTGTAGTCGTCCTTGGATCCCTTGAAAGTCCATATACCATCATCACCACCAACGGGGATAGTCGCCGCATCAACGACGGCTAATGTAGCCACAAGTCCCAACCCGAGTAATAATCTCATGTTCATGGCTTAAGAGAAATTGTGTGTGATCAGGTCGCCACTGCTTGGGTTAGGATGTTCTGTTTTATTTGGTGGACTAGAAAACAGAGGAACTGATTTAGTTTAGAAGCAGTTTGTTCTGTTTCGGTTTTATATAAAGGTTCATTTATTTTTGTGTGTATGATTGCTGTTAAAATGATAAGTATTTTAGTTTCGAAATATATTTTGATTTTTGGAAAGGTAGTGGGAGAGTGGGTTTTAATTAAATTTTGGTTTCGAATTGAACGATCAAGTAATTATTATTTTTAAAGGTGACGCTTAAACTATCATTAATGATTATCTAAGAATAATTCATGTATGTTGACTTTAATGGAAGGAAAAGTTCTTTCGAAACAAGCTTTTGACAAAAAACAAGCTTTGAATTGGTAGATTAGTTTGAATTGGCCACAAGAGAATGTGCAAGCACGTCCAGAAATGTAAAGGTTTATTTTGGCTTCTGCCATCAAATGTAACTTATTAAGTTAGGAATTTATTTATGTAATTGATACCAACTGCTATTCTGATTTTACCGACTTAAAACATTAGCATACTGTGGTTCGACAAATGGTAAGATAGAGACTAAGCAGCAGAGTAAAACAACAAGATAATGATGGTTGAAGGATTTGAGTGATATACGGATAAATCTTGCCTATAATTTTATTTATCAAGATAAGAAGAGGCAGTTGAGGAAAAAGCCCAACAGTAAAGATTTATTTAAACTAAAAATCAGATTTGGAGTTATGAGGATTGCTAAATGATGATGGTGACTCAAACAGTGATGAATGAGCCCCGAGATCTGACGCTTACATGGACATTAGTACAGATCAAAGAGATTTTAACTAAGGTTAGTAGTGGTTTTAGTTATATTTAACAGTGTTGTTGGATCGTTACGGTTAGCTTGGTTCACTTCTGGACACTTCTGAACGTGTCCTCAAGATCAAGTAGCATAGCGGAAATAATAAAACAGTAATAGTAAAGTGAACAGTAAGTACGCGTACTCAATGATGTATAGTGGAAACCCGCACCTCTGTGCTAACATGTGAAAACCACTACCTTCCCGGAGTCGACCGGAAAGGATTCTCAGACAAATTCTTTATTGATTACTTTTGTTCTTCCCTTGTACAATTGTCTACAACTAGTACAGCTGACAACTAACACAGCATGCCCGGAACTTAGCTTGTAACAATCTACGTCAAGCAACTCAAATCAACCTCAGAATTGTCCTACCGACACCGCTGATTTTCTAGCTATACGGAATCCACCACTCGCTTACCCTGAGCGAAATATAGCCTCGAACAATCACGCAATATCACACGACTTTGTTTGCTCTTTCAGTTTGACCGACTTGTCTTGATGAAAGCTTTGTAGTCCTATTTATATTGATCACCAAAATCCTAGCCCTTGCACCTCCTAAAATCTCTCCCTGCCATAAGAGAGAAAATAGCAAGATTGTAATATTATCAAATAATATATTTAAAAATCAGTTAAGAAAACTTAATCTTAAATATAATATAAAATATTATTATATTATATTTAAAATTCAGTTAGGGCAACCTTATCTAAATACAATATTATCAAATATTATATTTAGAATTCGGTTAATTTGGCAATCATTATCAAAAATATCTTTTAACCAATTATGTTTCTAAAATACAAAATATTCTAAAACTTATTGATTATCAGAATATTTCTGAGATATTCTGCTGCCACGACAGCACGCCCTCGTGCAGTCTGCGTATCCGTCCACAGACAATTTTTACCAAATCTGTTTTATTTCCAAATCTGCATATTTCCAAATCCTGCATTGTCAAGGAATATTAGCTAAGTGTCTTCAACATCAAAACTGAAAACGTGTTAAGGACACGTCCGTGTCAAGGAACACGTCCCCAACAAATTCCCCCTTTTTGATGTTGACAAACACTTCTTCATTAGACAGGAAAAATTCCAAATGTAAACAGAAGTGTAAGCATTAGGCAGCATATGCATTATTCAGTTATAAGAATAAATTCCAAAACTAAACATGTATCCCAAAAGTATCCAGAGTTATATACTAACCCCGAATAACAATAACCCATTATTTCTCAATATAACCCAACAGTATTAATACGAATATCAATATCCCAACAATATTAATACGAGCAACAATAATCCATTATGAGCAGATTCGCTAGAGCTTGAATCTGTTCCCCCTCAGAGTGACACCGTCAGTCACTAAGTACATGTTCCCCTCAGTTAATGCTTTTCCTGTCTACCTTCCCCCTTTTGGCATCATCAAAAAGAATGTGAGTAATAAACGAAGCCAATAGCACATAAGCAAAACAAATCCCATTTATTCAATTCAAAGGCGTGCCGGACGAAGTGGCACGCAGGTAAAGGAAGATAGACAATAACGATTGAAAATTAAAAGCATAAAGGGCAGAACAAGAAAACAACAAAAGATAGGGATTGATGTGTTAGGGTTTTCAAGGAGGGGCTGAATCAGATCTGCTAAGCATCGGAGGGAGCATTGGACGCATCCTTGCCGCGAACCAACTGGCGGACCAATCGCCAAATATTTGCTAGTTGCGCTGCCTGATGGTCTGAGCTCTCTGTAACCCTCTGACTGATGTCTCTCATAGTGCGTTCCATCTCTTCCACTCTTTCAGTCAGCTCTATAACCTGTCCTTAACAGTGGACATGAACTTATCCATAGCAGCCTCTGCAGCGACGGACGATTCAGCCTGATCACGGACCCATCCTTGGTCCGGAGCATATTTGAGGCTCAGCTTACTGATGGTGGCCTCATCCAATGTCCTGGTGCAGCAGACCTCTTTCCCCCTCGGCATATGCGCTCCATGATTTTGATCGATGGATAACCTAGCTCATGTTTCTCCTGACTCCTTATATTGCACATGTGGCACATAACAATTCGGCCTAGGTTGATCTGTCTCTTGTTCAAAATCTTCTCCAACAGTACAACATCCTGAATCTGGATCACAGAGTGCTTTTCACTCCTCGGCAGGATGTTCCTTACTAGGAATGCGTGCAGTAGACGTGCATCGGGAGACATCCTGGTTGTGTCGGACTTGCGCTTTGGGGACGGGTCCCCACTTACGAGACCCATGATAGCTTCCTGATTTACTCCATTTGACCACCTTTTGCCAGTGTATTCCTCATACCCGTAGCTCTTTAACCCAATTGCCTCTGCAATGTCAGTATTTTGTGAAGGATCGACGAACTCCGTTCAGCGCATAGGATTCGTCCATGAATCCTCTATCCTTAACCTCAAACTTCAGGGAGCCATAGAACTCCCTCACACTGATTCATCAACCATCTCCTCATAGAACAGCTTGTCCCAACCTTGATACTTTAACAGCTCCAACACCCCGATCATGTTCTTTTCCCTCAAGAACGTCGGATCAAACACGATCTCCTTCACAATTCTTCTCTCCGACATATCAACGTCCGGTGACTCATCCTCATGTGTCCACAACTGGGGACGGAGACTTGGCGCGACTGCTCCTCGGTGGCACTGATTTCCTCGCTTTCTTTGGCAGAGGAGTAGCCGCCGCTGTTGCAGCAAAGGATCTTGTCCTCTTCCACAACCCAGGTCTCCGAGATATGGATTCCCCTTCCGATTCCGTGACACCCTTCTTTTTTCCCTTTTCCTTTGGTGAGCTGTGCTATAGGCACGTCGTCGGAGTCCAGCGGAACAACTTCGTCCGAGTCGGCTGGAGTAGCTCACGGAGAGGCGCAAGCCGAAGCTGGAATATTCGCCATCAGTTCTTCGAATGAGTCCGCCCTTGCCAGACTTTCTACTCCCACATCCGCGTCCTTAGCGGATGATGTTGTGGTTCTAACTACTTCTTCTGCTGCATCCTCTTCCGCGGCAGACGGCATCAGACTGAGCGGAGCAACACGCGACAGGGTAGCCGGTGGTCCTTCAATCCTTAGCAGCTGCGGCCGAATCAGCAGCGGAGGAAGATTCGTCGCAAGGCGACCTTGAGATGCGAGCAGGATGAGGGCATTGATTAGCGAGTTTGTGGAGGCCATGAGTGTTTCTTGCTACGGATTCTTGATTTCAGAGAATAAAATTTCTAAGTGATTATTTTGCTCTGTGTGGCCGAGTTCCTTTTATGGTACCAAGGTTGCAAAATTTGTCCTTCGCGAATATCGACCAATATTCCGAAATTAATGTGTCTTGACGCCTCAAATATCCACCTCAAAAATTGGAAACACAATAATTGCACTTTGCATTAAATGCTGGCGGCCGAATCGGAAGCAGGACACATCATTGGACGCGTACTGTCTGCGCATGCCGTTCTCAACATTTGATAAGCCAGCAAGAGATTCCCGCCAAAAACGACCCAATTTTCCCGCCAAATACTTAGCTGAATTCTGATTCTTTCAAGGGGTGGTGTGTTGCGGATGGGTACCCAAATGGTAAAAATACAAGCAACACACATGAAAAGGCAGACACACATATATATCAGAAAATTGTAATTGTACCTCATAGGGACTACTCCAGTAGTATTTTAATCAAGGGGCTCATAGGAGTATCACATCTATGAGTCGGCTTAGGTTGGCTGTGAACTCCCTTCATCATTTTAGGCTTGTAATGTGGGTACTACATATCCGAAGGGGTTCTTTGGACTGCGAAGAAAATGCTCAATATGCCTTTAACAATTAATCGTTAGTATCTATGGTTCCAGTACTCAACATGGTACACGTCTTCAGGCACACACAATGAACAGAATAAACAGAGGACATTTTACATTATGAACGACTAACCTAGCATATTACACCACTCAATTCATAGCCAGTCATCGAGTTCAGCATGGATAGGAAATTAATTTGAGAAGGAGACCATACCTAGCTCCATCCGTAGCCTCTCGAAAGGTTCACGATTCAGCGCCTTAGTAAAAATGTCAGCAATTTGTTCTTCTGTTCTACAAAACTCCATGGTTATTATTTTCTTTTCAACTGAATCACGCAAGAAATGATATTTTATCTCTACTTGCTTTGTACGTGAATGTTGAACAGGGTTCTTAGAGATATTAATTGCACTGTAGTACAGAAATTGGCATTTGAGATACAAACATACCGTAGTCGCGCAATTGTTGTTTCAACCATTTGAGCTGAGTACAGCACGCAGCAGCTGCAATGTACTCAGCCTCAGCAGTGGACAGGGACACCGCATTCTGTTTCTTTGATCCCCAAGAAACAAGACTAGAACCCAGAAATTGCGCCATGCCAGAGGTAGACCGAAAGGTTAAGGTTGAGATGCTTGAATTCCACAAGGTTTAATAGACCGAGAGGTTGAGAACCAATACCTTTAAGCGCATCAATCACATTTCAAGGAAGGAACGAGAGTTAAACTTGAAATTTGATGTGTAACCTTTAGAAAACTAACTGAATGTAATTTGTGCATGTGAAATTGAATGTTTGATTCTCCTAAGTCCTAGAGGTGAAGTAAAAACCCTTAGTCACACCTTTATTTCCTTGTTCAAAACCAATCATCAATCAACAAACCCCCAAACCTTTTTATGATAAGTAAATATAGGTAACTCTTAGCTAGATAACTACCACCTCTTCCTATGAGTTCGACCCTAATCACCTAGGTTATAAATATTATTTCACTTGCGTGATTAGGATTAGTATCCCTAAGAATACACCCTAAAACCGCGCGTCAACTTCTCTTGGGTTCGACCCAAGGTTGCCTAGGCTTAGAAATTATTGTTTGACTTGCGTGTTAGGATTTAATACCCCTAAATCTTGTGCGTCAAATATAATAATATTTTTATTATAATACTCCCCCGATATAATAAATAAGCTTTCACTTCACCACCTCTATAATCACTTCCGTTATCATCTAATCATTTCTCTGTTATCATAGGGTGCGTAGGCGGTACTCTATTGACAACAGTAATTATAAAGGTAATTGATTGAAATCTTATATATTAAGGGTTGTGTCGTGTAATATGTCCTAATATAATATGAGGATGGTTTTCTGGAATTAATACGGATTACTTTGTACTGAAGAGCTTTCATGTTAACTAGCAGTGAATTTAAAAGTATAAATAGGTTATCTTAATAAGTATATCTTTTCAGCCATATATTCTAAAGTAACTTTAATTATCGCAGGTGATCTCCATAATTGTTTTGCAGTATACGAATTTCATTATGACAGGGAGTCCATAGAATTCAGTGGCTAGTGCCAGGAAGTTCTTTCAAACTCAAAAATATGCAGACATCAACACACGCCACATTTCATGCATGTATGCTTTCCACGCACCACATTTCTTCAGCATTTTTGTAGCGTAAATCATTATACGTGTTGCTATCAAGCTTGTTCCGGAAAAAGGAGAAAGAGATTAGGCCTCTCATTGGAAACTGACTAGGGCTTGTCAATACCAAGCATCCCACTAACAAGTAATTAACAACTATCAGTTTTGAGCTAATATTATGACATGTATCAACCACAGCCTGAAACCCTATTTATTTATAAAATGCCAACTTTAGTTTACTCTATTTGATCTCTACAATGTACAAAAAAGCTTACTGATTGCCAACTATCTACTCTGGTACTTTTGGGTTGACGTTACAGTGTTGAACTGAATGAAGCATCTTAGTACTGATGCCTATCTTCTACAATGCAACTAATCAAACTTACTATTAAATGGCGTAGAAGTCACATGAGTTCAGGACCATAGAAAATTTTGGAATCTCCAGTGTCTCAAGGCCAAACATTTGGTCATATATTTTGGAAGATTCGGGTAATCTTATATTTTTATACAAGATGAAGATGCATGAGAAAATTGGGTTATAATCTGAACGGATTGGTCAGTTAAAATTGAGCGATTGTTAGAAATGTTGGATTTTGCTAGCTCATATACATGTATGGTCTTTTATGACTCAAAAGTCTAAACTTGTGAGTCTTGATTCCATATTTAATTACATATAAGGTAATCTTTTTGTCTTATTATAAGCGATGTAGAATTATTCCTCTGATTGTATAAATTCTCCACAAGAGGTGCATATAGGTTTATAGGGTTTTTGAAAGCCGTTTCGCTTGTGTTTGCTAAAGAACAATAAGATATTTTCTATAAGTATGTATTTTCTTTAGTAATTCCTAAATGTATTCAACAACTTTTTTGTTGTTGAAATAATTCATTAATGAAATTACTCTATCAAAAAAACGTTATAATAGTGATACACAATGCGTACCTGGCACAAATAAGACTACTTTAGTTAAAAAAGACATGATGGCCTAACTTTAACTTTATAGCATATATATAAACAAGGCAAATGACAACAGAAATCTTAAGTTCTTTGCAGTTCATCAACATACAACAAAGCTTCAAAGCTCAATAGCTTGCAGCTGCAAAGAGCTTCACTGTGCTGGGTGAAGATGACTTTTTTCACTGCTGAACACCTCGCCTTTTTCGCAGGCCTCATGGGTAATAGACAATAGTTCCATAGATACTGAACATAGCTTTTACCCGATTATTGAAAACACTGATTATTGCAAATTCTTATGATCATTTATTTACATATTTTATAGGTAACATCATATCATTCTTGGTGTTCTTGGCCCCTGTGTGAGTTCAAAGCCCTAGCTAAAAAACACCAAGAATCTCTAATATACATAAGCTTTGTCTAATAACTTTTTTACTGACCAGGCCAACTTTTTACACTATTTATAAGAAGAAATCGTCAGACGGGTTCCAATCCCTACCATATATTGTTGCATTCTTCAGTGCAAGTTTGCTGCTGTATTACGCCTACCTCAAGAAAAACGCCTACATGATTATCAGCATCAATGGAATTGGATGTGTGATTGAGCTCATTTATCTTACAATATTCCTTGTATATGCATCTGTTGTCATGTGGCTGGAATTCCTGTTCCGTTCAAAGCTCTGCTCAAGGGTTGCATCAGATATGCTGAAGCAAGAGATCAGATATGCTGAAGCAAGAGGTCAGATATTTGAGTAATGAAGGTGACGTGGATATATTGGAGCGTGTGGCATTTGGATAAGTATTATTATTGCTGACGTGGTGCTGACGTGTCAATTTAATAAAGGAGTATTTAAACCAAGGCAGGCGCGCGCTGGAACGTGCATGATCAATCGCAATTCATTCGCAATCGTCTTCGTTCTCAAAAATCGAGTTCTGCAATCTGCGTCCAAGAAAGCGATCAAGACTGTGTGCTGTGATCGACTGGTAGCTTCGATAGGTTGAAGGTATTGAAGTAGTCGAGTAGCTGTTAGTTTGGGAAGATAGCTTTGGTGGTCGGAGATTAGGTATCGAATCAAGAAATTGATTAGATAGGAAGCTTGAGCGTGATCGGTGTAATTGTAAACTCTTTCATCATTAGTGAACTTCTTTCTTGCTGGATTAGTCTGGTTGACCGAGTTTCAACCAGGATACCAGGGTAAATCAATTGTTCATTAGTTAGGGTTCTTGAAGTTCTTGATTTGGGATTTAGCTAGGGTTCATCTGAGACAGTCTGCTTAAGCGGATCCTTGTACGGGACACTCACAATTGGTATCAGAGCGGCTATTAAGCAATGACGTTCACGAGAGTTGACCCAGCTGATCGATTCAATGGTGCTGGTGACTTTAGCCTGTGGCAGCAGAGGATGTATGCTATCTTGTTCAATTGAAGGTGGCTAAGGCTTTGCAAGGAGGTGATAAGCTACCGGACACCATGAGTGCTGAGCAGAAGGAGGAGCTGATGGAACTTGCCTACTCCACCATCATACTTCATCTTGGAGACAAGGTGATGAGGCAGGTGAAGAAGCTCAAGACTGCTGCTGAGGTATGGCTGAAGCTAGAAAGCTTGTACATGACCAAGACTCTTACTAACAGAGTCTTTCTCAAAGGTAAACTTATGAACTTCGAATTCTTGATGATAAGCCCCTAGATGAATATCTTGATGACTTTGCTAAGCTGATAATTGAGTTAGAAGACATTGATGTGGTTGTTGATGATGAGGATCAGGCTTTGATAATATTGAATGCTTTACCTGCTTCATATGCTCATTTTGTTGAAACTATGAGGTATTCTAGGGACTCTATAAGTTTAGATGATGTCTTGTCTGCATTGAGGTCTAAGATGATAGAGTCTGGTGTTAAGGATGCTGCAGGTGAAGGTTTGATAGTCAAAAAGGGTAAAAAGAAAGTTAAGAAACCTAAAGATAATCAAAAGAATGCTCCTAAAGGTAAACCACAACCTGGGGATGCTCAGACTAATGAACCTAGAAGGTTAAAGTGTTTCCATTGTCATAAAGAAGGACATTTCCGGAAGGATTGCCCTGAACGTAAGAACAAAGATCAGAAACCAAAGGCTGGGGAAGCAGCCTTGGTTGAAGATGATTATGGCTCAGCTGAGTATTGACTGTGTCTGATAGAGATGCTGGTGTTTCTTGGGTGCTTGACAGTGGTTGTACTTATCATATGACTCCTAATAAGTCTTGGTTTGAAACTTATAAGTCTGAGGATGGTGGTAAAGTTTTACTAGGTAATAATCAGGCTTGTAAGGTACTTGGTCAAGGAACTGTTAGGTTGAAGTTGCTGAGTGGGCATGATTTTGTTTTGTCTGGTGTAAGGTTTGTCCCTGATTTGAAAAGGAACTTGATATCCCTTGGTATGCTTGATCAGTTAGGTTATGTGTTTAAAGCTGAAAAGGGTGAAATTAGTGTCACTAAGGGTGGAAGTCAGGGTCTTAAGGGAGTTAAGAGTAATGGCTTGTATATCTTTTGTGGTAGTACTGTTGTGACCCCTGAAGTGAATGTACACAGCCTAGGTAATGATAGGACTGCATTGTGGCATTTGAGGTTAGGTCATGTGAGTGAAAATGGCTTAAGGAAACTGTCACAAATGGGGTTTCTAGGAAGTGACCAGATTAGGAAACTTGATTTCTGTGAGAATTGTGTATTAGGGAAATCTAGCAAGTCTAGTTTTGGTACTAGTATGCATAGGTCTGAAGGTGTGCTTGACTATATACATTCTGATTTGTGGGGGCCTACTAGAACTAAATCCTATAAAGGCAAGAGCTATTTTATGACTTTGATAGATGACTATTCTAGGAGAGTTTGGATTTATTTTCTAGTTCATAAGACTGAAGCTTTTGATGTGTTCAAGACTTGGAAATTGTCTGTGGAAAAGCAAACTGGTAAGAAGGTAAAGAAACTCAGGACTGATAATGGTCTGGAGTATTTGAATACTGACTTCTTGAGGTTTTGCAAGGCTGAAGGTATTGTGAAACACCATACAGTGCCTGGTAATCCACAACAGAATGGCTTGGCTGAGAGGTATAACAGGACAATTCTAGAAAGGGTGAGATGTATGTTATTTCATTCTGGTTTGTCTAAGATGTTTTGGCCTGAAGCTGCACATACTGCCTGTTATTTGATTAATAGGTGTCCATCTACTGCTATAGATAATAAAACACCAATGCAAATGTGGAATAACTATCCTACAGTATAGTATGCTCAGGGTGTTTGGTTGTTTAGCATATGTGCATGTGAAACAAGATAAACTAGAGCCTAGGGCATTGAAGTGTGTGTTTATTGGATATCCTGATGGTGTTAAAGGTTACAAGTTATGGTGTATTGAACCTGGTAATAAAAAGGTGATCCTTAGCAGAGATGTAGTGTTTAAGGAGAATATATTTCCATTAAATCTGTTGATGCTTCAATGAACATTCCTATATTGTCTGTTAATACTGATTCCACTGCAAGTACTAACCCTAACACCACTGATGAGGTGGAGTTGGATGAGACTGCTGTTCAGAGCAGATCAAGGGATTTGATTGCAGGTGGAGCCAGTGGTGTTGATGAAGATGAACCTGGAAACCAAGAAGTTGATCAGGAAAGTGAGCTGAGTAACTATCAATTGGCCAGGGACAGACAAGAAGACAAGGAGTGAATAAGCCAATTAGATACAGAGGAGATGAAGGAAGTCTAGTGGCTTTTGCTTTCAGTGTTGCTGAAGCAGTGGATTTTGCTGAGCCTAGATCTTACAAAGAAGCCTGTAGATCAAAGGATTCTGATAAATGGAGAAAGGCAATGCAAGAAGAAATGGATTCATTACTGAAGAATCACACTTGGGAAATTGTTGACAAACCTGCTGGTAAAAGGTTGGTCAGTTGCAGTGGTTGTTTAAAGTAAAGGAAGGAATACCTGGTATTGAAGCTCCAAGGTTTAAAGCTAGGTTAGTGGCTCGTGGTTTTACTCAGGAGGAAGGGGTAGATTATAATGAGATTTACTCACCTGTGGTGAAGCATAAGTCAATCCGGATTATCTTGGCTATGGTTGCTCAGTTTAATTTGGAACTAGCTCAGTTAGATGTTAAGACTGCGTTCTTGCATGGGAACTTGGAGGAAGAGATTCATATGTGTCACCTGAAGGATATGAAGTTGGTGATCCAGATAAGAAAGTGTGTCTGCTGAAGAAATCTTTATAGGGCTCAAGCAGTCTCCGAGGCAGTGGTACTTGAGATTTGACGAGTTCATGCTTAAGCAGAGGTTCAGCAGATCCAGTTATGACTGGTGTGTTTATTACAAGGAATTGACAAGAGGTAATTTCATTTATTTGTTGTTATATGTCGATGATATGTTGATTGCATGTCGGGATGAGGCTGAAGTAAGTAAACTGAAGGATCAGTTAAAGACTCAGTTTGAAATGAAGGACTTGGGAGAAGCTAAGAAGATACTAGGAATGGAGATTTCTAGAGATCGAGCAAAAGGTACTTTATGTTTGAGTCAAACTGGTTACTTGAAGAAAGTGCTGGACAGGTTTGGATTTAGTGATGTTAAACCTGTGAGTGTACCTTTGGCACCTCATTTTAAGTTGAGTAATGATCTGTGTCCGAAGAATGAGGATGAGGAGTTTGAGATGAGAAACGTACCATATTCAAGTGTAGTTGGTTGTCTCATGTATGCTATGGTGTGTACTAGGCCTGATCTGGCAAGTGCAGTAAGTCTGGTAAGCAGATACATGGCTAATCCTGGAAAAGGTCATTGGTTAGCTGTGAAATGGATAATGAGGTATTTGAAGGGCACGGTTGAACTGGGTTTATGTTATGGTGGAGCTGGTGAAATAGAGAAGGTTGTGTCAGGATTTGTTGATTCAGATTTTGCTGGAAGTCTTGATTCAAGGAAGTCTCAGACAGGTTATGTATTTAATGTGTTTGGTACTGCTGTTTCATGGAAAGCTGGATTACAGTCTGTGGTAGCGTTGTCCACAACTGAGGCTGAGTTTATTGCAATAACAGATGCTGTTAAGGAGGCTTTATGGTTACAGGGTGTGCTCAGTCAGTTAGGATTGCTCAAGGATGTGTTGAAGTGTTTAGTGACAGTCAGGGTGCAATCCATCTGTCTAAACATCAGGTATTTCATGAGCGTTCAAAGCATGTTGATGTGAAGATGCATTTTGTCAGGGAGGTTGTTGCTACTGGAAAGATCAAGGTTGAAAAGATTGATACTTTGGAAAATCCAGCTGATATGTTGACTAAACCAGTTCCGATAAGCAAATTTGAGTTGTGCCTGAGTAGGATCAGGTTGAAGAAAATGTAGTGCTGATGAAAGAAGTTCGCTATGGTGAGAGGAATGTACAGCCAAGGTGGAGATTGTTGTTAGTTGGCTGGAATTCCTGTTCTGTTCAAGCTCTGTTCAAGGTTGCGTCAGATGTGCTGAAGCAAGAGATCAGATATGCTGAAGCAAGAGATCAGATATTTGAGTAATGAAGGTGACGTGGATATATTGGAGCGTGTGGCATTTGGATAAGTATTATTATTGCTGACGTGGTGCTGACGTGTCAGTTTAATGAAGGAGTATTTAAACCAAGGCAGGCGCGCGCTGGAACGTATGATCAATCGCAATTCTTCGCAATCGTCTTCGTTCTCAAAATCGAGTTCTGCAATCTGCGTCCAAGAAAGCGATCAAGACTGTGTGCTGTGATCGACTGGTAGCTTCGATAGGTTGAAGGTATTGAAGTAGTCGAGTAGCTGTTAGTTTGGGAAGATAGCTTTGGTGGTCGGAGATTAGGTATCGGATCAAGAAATTGATTAGATAGGAAGCTTGAGAGTGATCGGTGTAATTGTAAACTCTTTCATCATTAGTGAACTTCTTTCTTGCTGGATTAGTCTGGTTGACCGAGTTTCAACCAGGATACCAGGGTAAATCATTTGTTCATTAGTTAGGATTTGTGAAGTTTCTTGAAGTTCTTGATTTGGGATTTAGCTAGGGTTCATCTGAGACAGTCTGCTTAAGCGGATCCTTGTACGGGACACTCACAGCATCCAGGGAAGCTAGGGTATGCGCTACCACTTTTAGACTCTTTTTTCTCATTTAAATTAAAGTAAATAACTGCTCACATCCACTCGACAATATGTAGATGTTCACTGCAAAACTGATCCTCGCCAGCAATGTTGGTGCTCTGGGGATGATCGTGATAATCACCCTAGTATTTGTCCACACTAATGCCTTACGTGTCACTATTGTTGGGTGGACCTGTGCGATCATTAATCTTGCCGTGTTTGCAGCCCCACTGAGTATCATGGTAATATATCTTTATATTTTTCCTGTTTATGATGTCTCGTGATTAATCGATGGTGAGAATTTTCACACAAAATTATGCGAAATGTTTTTGCAGAAACAAGTCATTACAACGAAGAGTGTTGAGTTCATGCCATTTTCTCTCTCTTTCTTTCTAACTCTTTGCGCAACTGCTTGGTTCTTCTATGGATTATTTCTGAAGGATTTATACATTGCTGTAAGTTCTACCAATCCGTTAATTTTTTGAATATTTATATTTATACGGTTTGGCAAGAGACAAAAAATAACTTTTTTATTTGGTCCCTTTTTTATTTGTCACAGATACCAAACGTAATGGGATTCATCTTTGGTATAGCTCAAATGACTCTGTATATGATATACAAGAACCCAAAGCCTGACAACATGAAAATGAAGAGTTTTGAGAAAGATGAGGAGAGTGTCATTGAGCAGATGGCAACAATTAATCCCACAAATGTTGAACTTAAGTCCATTGTTGCAAACTAGTAAATGACATCTTGCGTCAGTTTACCTCCTGCTACTCTGGGGTGTTCCAGGAGACGCCCATTGAGAGGCTGCAAATTAGCTTATTATTAGTACTTCTTTTGGTGTACCCGCACTCAAAATAATGTCGTGGACGATTATTGTAGTTTTCTACTTAATGTATTACTCATTTACGTAATTGTGTTTTAGGTAACTCTGCATTTTTCGGTTATGTAATTCTAAGGACACACATCCTCGCTAGTGTGCATTATATTCTTCATATATATATATAGAGAGGTTGTATCCTGTGGATCCATCCAATTTGGTGGACTCGTGGATTCCCTCTTGCATCCGTTGATTGAATTTTTTGGACGCACCAGATTGCGCCACGTATGTGCATTTGTCATGTGCACATCACGTGTGCGCATGACAAATGCACACGTGCAAGTCACATGCTTCATTAATGCGTTGACATAATCTGGTGCGTCCAAAAATGCAATCGATGGGTGCAAGAGGGGATCCACAAGTCCACCAATTTGAGAGGACCACATGATACATTTTCTATATATATATATAAGATTGGGTTCATGTAAGACATTATATTACTATAAGACAAAAGAACAAAATCTAAATAGTTGATTTGATCAACTGTACAGTTGAGATTAAAGTTATTTTATATTAAAGTTGGCAGTTAAATTTGCAAAAAACACAGGGCGGTTGGAATGGAGAGGTTTTTTTTACTTTTAATCCCATCCGTTGGATGATTAGAAATCGACGGTTTAAATCATGTCCTACGATCTCACAAATATTTGATTCTCCTCCTGGATCTTTACGCTATATACAGAGAGAGATCGTATTATGTGGATTCATTTTATTGGTAACTCATGAACCCCACTTTGCATCCGTTGATTGCATTTTATCAATGCACCAGAATTTACCAACACATTAATAAGACATGTGAGTTGTGCATGTTTTACACGTGATATGCAAATGCAATGACAAATGCAATGACGTGGTGCAATCTCAGTCATTGATGAAATGCAATCAAAAAATAAAAAGGGGCTCACGATTTCACCAAAATTGATGCATCCACATGACACAACTTCTATATATATATTATACGAAAAATATCGGGAAGGACGGATAAGTATTTGTAAGACAGTAAGACACAATTTCAATCATTGATTACTAATAATCTAACAAATGAGATTTCAACAAAACATAACCGTCAAATCCAACCGACCATATTTTTTTGCAAATCCAACTGTCCAAATAATTAAAAACAACTTAAATCTTAACTGTCATGATTATTTAAATCAACAGTTAGGATTATGTTCTTACGTCTTACAAAATATTTATTGCTCTTCCCGATCTTATCACTATGTATTATTATAAATATAGGAAAAAGATCAAGGAGGACAATTATCATTTCGTGAGATCGTGAGACACTATCTCAACCATTGATTACTAATAATCCAACAGATGAAATTTAAACTAAATACAACAGTCGAACCCAACCACCCGTGTATTTTGTAAATCTAACCACCCAATTTTTAGTAAAATCAATTTAATCTCAACCGTCATATTAATCAAATCAACGATTGAGATTAAGTCCTTCCATTTAACAAATATTTAATGTCTCTCCTAATCTTTACCCATATAGGAAAAAGATCAAGGAGGACAATTATGTTTTTGTGAGACCACGAGATAAAATCTCAATCATTGATTACTAATAATCCAACGGACAAGATTTAAACTCGAAATAACCGTCAAATCCAACCGCCCCGTATTCTTTGCAAATCCAACCTCCTTATTTAATTAAAAATAAATTTAATCTCAATCGTCATATTAATCAAATCAACGGTTAAGATTTAGTCCTTCAGTCTCACAAAAACATAATGCCCTCTTGACCTTAACTATATATATATATATATAGGGAAAGTATCTGGTGAATCTGTCCTATTTCATGGACCCATGGATCTTAGGGATGCTCAAATTGGACCGAGATCGCCAGACCGAACCGATTTTGTCGGTTCGGTCCGGACCGAGACCGATTCGGGTCGGTGCACGGTCATAAAATATTGGGTTTTCGGTTTTCGCTCCCGTTCGGTCCAAACCCGTCGGGTTTGCGGTCCGGACCGACTGGACCGATTATTTTTTTTAAAAAATTTAAATTTAAATTTAAAATTAGGTTTTACACAATTTAAAAACGCAGCATTTACACAATTAGGGTTTTGAAAAATATTTCTTTTGTAAATTTTGATTGAATTATAAGCGATAAAATGTGGCAAACAGAGTAAAAAGTTTGTCAAAAGGTGGAAACACAAATAACCAAATGTCGAATCTATTTGCAACTTCCAGTAAGGAAATCATGAAATTGCGATTGAAAAATACATTAATTTATTTATGGGTTTAAGAAATAAAATAAATGAAGTGTCGGTCCTTATACGGTCCGGACTGAAACCCGACGGGTCTAGACCGGATCGATGAGCATCGGTCCGGGTTTGTCTTCGGTCCGGACATTCAAAAAAGTCGGTCTTTCGGTCCGGACCGACCCGCGAAAAGTCGGTTCGGTCCGGGTCGGTCCGGACCGATGAGCATCCCTAATGGATCTCCCTTAATCACCACTCATCCATTGTAAAGGATTGGTGAGAGAGTGACACATGGAAAAGTGTGTGTACTTTTAGTTTGGTTGGTTTTGTATGGATAGTTAGGTTAGTGTGTGATAGTGAGGGTATAAATGTCACTTAATTAATAATTAATTTCACACTCTGTCTCCATTCTTACTCATACATATTTCTCTCTCATCAATATCACACTCTCATCATCCACAATCCTACATATTTCTCTCTCATCTTTTTTACTCCTATCAATTTTTCTCTCATCGATTCCCACTTCAAACAATAATAATAAAAATTGGGTTTTCATTGTTGAGGTTGATTGTTGAGTTTTGTAATTTTTTTGCATTTTGTGTTTGCATATTATGTTTGCATTTTGTGTTTGCATTTTGTTTTTGCATTTTATGTTTGCGTTTTACGTTTGAAGAGTTTCAATTTCGTCTTTAGATTTAATGTTTTTCCAGTTTTATATGTATTATGGACAATCACAGAGGTTGATTGAACTTCACTTTGTTGCGCTCAGCGACACCGATTATCCTGTTGGGATTAAATGTTCCACACAATATGTATATTTTGTTTGCATTTTTCATGTGCATTTTTCGTTTGCATTTTCGTTTGCATTTTTTGTTTGCATTTTTTGTTTGCATTTTTTGTTTGCATTTTTTGTTTGCATTTTTTGTTTGCATTTTTTGTTTGCATTTTTTGTATGCATTTTGGATTTATCCATCTTTCGTATGGTATCTAACGAATCCAGAATTCGGTTCAAATTCATTATCATCATCACCAAAATCTAGAAACTTAAAGAGATTGTTCACAAAATGCCATGCTTGTGGGTGGGACAAAAATGGGTTAGGGGGTTGATGAAAAAATGGGTTAGGGGGTTGATGAAAAAATGGGTTGATTTGAAGGATCTTAGGGGAGTTGATGAAAAGAAAAAAATCAGAAATATTAAACTACCACACTTACACATTTTGACATAACAAACATGAAAAAATAAAACATTAATTCTCATCACATTAAATGCAATCTAATACTTACCATCAAGTACACTTACACAATTAATGCATTTAATGCTACACAAATAAATACTAACTAGGACAAATATACCATTAGTTAGACAACTAACAAGTAGTTAGCTAATCCACGTGTCAAAACAATAAATGATTGATCTTGTGAGACGGAGGCACATCATCTCAACCGTTGATTTGATTGATCTTGCGGTTGAGATTAAAGTTGGTTTGTGATTAAATTGGGTGGTTGGATTTAGAAAATGCAGGGGTGGTTGAGAGTGGCGGTTATTAATATCAACAATTAGATTAATAGAAATCAACGGACGAAATGATGTCTCTCCGTCTCAAAAAAAATTGATGGTCCTCCTAGAACCTTATCCACATAAATATATATATTAGTTAATTGACAAATGTGCCCTTTTATATTTAAAATAATATTTTTCTTCATTTAATTAGAACCGTCGGATTAAAAGCAAATGAACGATTAAGATTACTTTTCATTTTACAACCAAACTACCACTATTCACTATATATACTACATTAGAAATATACATAAGAACTTTATATTAATTAATTCGTAAGAAATAGTCGCATAAGACACATTACATTACTAACATATTTCGTCAGTCGCAGCTTTTCTTTTGTAACTAACAGTAGGCAACAACCCTATATTTGTCACGATAAGCCTTTAATGCGACTATTATTTAAGCGACACTACATAGTTTATCATATTAGTGTATTTTTAAAATTGTCACGTACACTATTGCATTGCCGACACAATAATAACTCTTGTACGGTTTGTTTAAGATACATTTAACGCGTTGCTCACCAACCATTTATATGTAGGGGAAGTATCATGTGGAACCCCCCCTTTCCATGGATCCATGGATCCCCCTTCATCACCGTTGATTGCATTTTTTGTGTGCACCAGATTGTGCCACGTGTTTGCATATTTGAAATGCACATGTGAAATGCACATGACAAATGCACACGTGAGTTGCACATGCTCATTAATGCGCTGGCACAATCTGGTGCGTCCAAAATGCAAACAGTAAATGCAATCAACGGATGCAAAGAGGGATCCATAGATCCATGAAAAGGTGGGGGTTCCACATGATACTTTCCCTTTATATGTACACCATTAATTGACGTTGTTATATGCAAGTCTTTAAACTCTCTAACTGTAGATTTAATAGAACACTATAAACCATAGCTCTTGCAAAATGACCATATCACTCGTCTTTTCTCCTCGATTTCTTTTTCACATTTTTGATGAATTTGATATGATTTTCACTTGAGATATCATGTTAAAGAGTTAGATGAAAAGGTATGAGTAAGTTTAAAAGTAGTTTGCATTTTGATTATTCATTATTTTCATATTGTATGCTTTTGATGGATTTAGGGCACACATTTTTTTGCTTCACTTCCAAATTTGGAATCATTGTTAAAGATTCATGTTTATATATATAAGATATTTGGTTGTAAATATACATATAGGGTGGGGATCTAGAGGTATATTTAGTTTTGTGAGACAAAAAGAGTTATTATATCAACAGTTGATTTCGAGTAATCAAACGGTTGAGAAAGTAATATTTTTTATTAATTTGATAATGAATTAACAAAAAATACGGACGCGCGGTTGAGATTGACGGTTTTTGATTTCATATGCTGGATTAATAGAAATCAACGATTGAGATGATGTCCTTCTTAAAAATATTTAATTGTCCTCTAAAACCTTTTCCTACGCGTGTATATCTGTAAAAATTCACATTGCTCATCTTTTCATAAACAACAGAGTCCGTTGCTTTTGAACTCTATTAGTTGAAATTATCATGATAACTAACAAATTTATTTTTTATAAAGTCGTTGGTTATAGTGGCGCGGGTTTTATCCAATCTAATGCTTTTTTCGATACCATCAATGAAAATTCCGTTGATTATTTTATTTAAAATTTTTAAAGCAAAATAATGAAAACCAACGAATAATCCATAAGTATTAAGTATGGTAGATAAAGTATTTGTAAGTTACATTTACTCTAATGCCCTTCTACTCTATTTTCATTAATTTTCAATGATAATTATATCAAATATTTTTAAATTTAGTAGCAGAAATTCTCAATTTAATCCAAATTATAAAAATGGCACAATTTAAATATTTTTAAATTGAAATATAAATTCTTTATTCATAATAAATAAATAATTTCATCATTTACAATATAGTAAAGACTTAAGATACAAAGTAGAAACAATAAAACTTTTTAATGCAACACTACGGGCATAACTTGAGGCATTTGCTCGCTCATCATTTTATCTTCTCCGCAACATTAATTTGATTCCTTTTAATTGTTCCTGCAATATTTATCCACCACAAGTTGTACAAAACTTCATAATCTCGTGGCTTTTTTTGATGTTTGTTGTCACTCATCAAGAATTATTGATCCTGCATAATATATACAATATATTGATTATGTATAGAAAATAAATGTATTAAATAATCACGAATTTAACACTTAAACATAATCTAGCAAATAGGATACGAATAATATCATAATGCATAGAATTGCTAAACAAAAACACGAAAAAATAGATAATGGACTTATGTTTACCCATACTCACAAACAATGATGACGTAAATATATATTCGTGCGCACAACTCAGAGGAACCAAATATTGTAATCAAATTCAAAACATAAATCGTCCGACTTAGAATAGAGAACACAGATGATTCATCACGAACGCCGAGCCACCTCATAATTCGCAAAAGCAGCCTGGTCCCGCCACAGAGATCGCGATAACAACTGTGTGGTTCATAAAATATAAATGTGTGGTTCTAGACACATCTGTATGGTTCAAAAATATAAAGGTATGTTTCATGAACCATGTTTAACAATTAACCGAACCATATAAAATATGTATGGTTCAAAAAATATAAATGTGTGGTCCATGAATCATGTTTAAGAATTTGGCGAACCAAAAAATCTAACGGTGTGGTTCACGAACCATATGCCGCTAAATTGTCAATATTTGTATGGTTCATCAATTTGCTAACTATGGGTCTAGAACAATCTAATATAAATACTTGAACCATATCGATGAGAAATTCAAAATTGGATCGAATAGAATTTTACTTTTTGACGCATGTAACTATCGTAATCAGTTGGCAGATTTTAAAGAAATATTATGATAACAAGATTTTGAATATAATTATTTAACGTCACTTTACATATTTTCCCTTTTATTTATTTTGGTAACAATTTGAGTGTGCATTTTAAACCGTCCTATTAAAATCAATCGAAGGTTAGGATGATTTTATATTTTTTATGAAAACTGTTACTTTATACATGATCCCTTCCCATATTATAAAGTATAAACAAATCAGTACCATCAATTTAAGAAATCTTACGGTCACATTTAATACTGATTTTTATTAGATTTAATATTTTTAGGGGTATTTGAGTAATTATACCAATATAGCGATAATATTGTTTACATATCCTCTTTAATGCTTTTTGTTTAACTATTTGTAAATTATTGTGATGCATAATCATTCAAATTTTAATGGTTAATTTTTTTTCAAATTATGTGATTAAGGATTTTACTTCAATCCCAGGAGTTACGAGCATTCAAGTTCACATGCACAAATTATATTTGATTAGTTTTCTTAAGGTTGCGCATCATATTCCAAGCTCAACTCTCATTCCTTGGAACGTAATGTGCTAAAAGACATTAGTTTTCAACCTCTCGGTCTATTGAACCTCGTGAGATTCAAGCATCTAAACCTCAACTTATCGATCTATTAGGTGACACTTAGAACTCAGCACAAACCTAACATATCATCGAGAGTAATTGTCGCTCTCGCGCACAATTAACTCTGAAAACAACAATGATATAGTTACAAAACATCCTGAGAATAAATCGTCATCAAATCTTAGAAGTTTCATTTATTTAGACATACTTAGACATTTCGACCAACACTTAGCATGTATCAAGAGAACATGTAACTATAACAATTAAGAATCAACCAAACTTCATTAAAATGCATGGAAAGAATGTTCAAAACTCTATCCTGACCTAAGATATCCATACGATCCTCAATCACGAGTCAACTACCAACAAATGGTGAGAAGCATACAATTGACAATGAAAATATAAATAATGGACATAAAACAATAAAAGTAGAGTTCAAGCCTCTTCTAAAATACTTGATTTTTTAATTTTGATTACGATCTGAAAGCTTTCCAAGATGATCATGTTTGCATGTGAGCTTTATATTTATAACTTTGAAAAATATGGGTTTGACTAAGTTGATCGGGTCAAAGTTTACTTGAGTTGACCTTGAGTTGACTTGATCAATTTTCATTATATTTTCAGTGATTAACTAGAGTTTTACGCACATTCTTCCAAAGCTATTCCGTGAATTCAAAACACGTAATCTACCTGAAAATCACACGGAAAGTATCGAAATTCTCACAAACAACGATTAAACTACCAAGAACTAAATGAGAATTGCACATAAATATTAGTATATGGGCATATCAAATCATAAGCTACCCTATACAACTCTAAAACTGACATAACATTAATGCTATACCGAACCGCGGAGGTTGCGCTCTCGCAACCCAAGCGTCATCACTAAAAATTCAAAAGTTTCCCTAGCCTGTCTTGATATTCTCTAAAGGCCAAATGAATTTTGAATCACCCAGAATAGTTTGTTTTTGAAAGTCACAATAGATAGTACCACATACTCCATCTGTCTCATATTATAAAGGACGCTTCCTTTTTGGGTGTCCCAAAATATACTTCACGTTTTTATAAGTGTGCAAATATACAAATATTCTAACACTTCTTGCATTGGATTCTTGTTTGTTTTCGACTGTTTTGGGAAAGAATTGATACTTCTCATCCTTATTTCAGGATATTTGCAAGATGTACAAACTTATAGTCATTATGCGCAAAAGAGAGCAAATTAGAGCTTAAAGTGCACAAAAAGGAGTCAAAGAGGTTCACTCTATAGAGTAGGCTAGTACTCTCCTGAATAGAGGATCAATCAAGGCTCTAAACAAGTAGAAGAGTCTTGCTCGGGCGAGTAGATGCCTTACTCCGCCGAGTACTCATCTCACACGCACCTTACTCGCGCGAGTAAAAAGGCTACTCAGCCGAGTAACCTAAGAGGGAAAGCAAGACTACTCGGCCGAGACACAAAGCTACTCGTCCGAGTCAAGACCAAAAATCAGATTTCACTCCAAAGTATAAATAGATGACTTATCTATTTTTGGAGGGATCCTTGGAAGCTCAAATATTCAAATATGTAAAGAAGTTCATGGATCAGTGTAGATGAAGTGAAGGTGAAGGCTTGAAGATCACAATTCACAATCTCCTAAGCAATTCTATCTTTACTTTTGTTATCATGTTATTCCTTTACATTTTGATTACATTTGTAGATATGTTAGATTAGTTTTCATGTTATTAGGGATCATATGGATCCCCTAGAATTAGGATGATGTTTGTATACTCTATCTAAGCATTTGAATTACATTTTAGTTGAATCTTAATTGTTGTAGTTCTTGTTCGTAATGATGTATGCAAAGTGTTGACAAAAATGTGTGTCAAAGTGAATTAACTTCCTAAGATTTGAGGGCGATTGAACATTAGGATGTTAGTAACTATGTCAATGTCGCTTTGAGAGTGAATTGTGCGTGAGAGCGAATATTACCGTTGTAGATAGGCTAGGTTTGGTGTTGAGTTTTAGTGCTTTCTAATAGACCGAACGGTTGATGTTGTTGCACTTGAATTCTACATGATTCAATAGACCGAATGGTTAAATTGACACCTTTTAACGCGTCATCAAATCTTCAAGAATGGAACGAAAATGAAACTTGAAAGGACGAAGCATAGCCATGAGAATTCATACTAATTGGAATTTGTGCTAGGAAATTGAGTGTGTTAACTTTCTTATGTCCAATGGGTGAAGTAGAAGTCTTTAATCACTTTTCTTTACTTGCTTTATTCAATCAATCAAACTCGAATTTATCAATCCCCAAACTCTTTGTGTTAAGCAAATCTAAGTAATTCTCAATTAGTTAAAGTATCACCTCTTTCTTTGGATTTGACTCTAAGGTCGCCCCTAGATTTATAAATGTGTTTGATGTGTGACTGGATAAGTGTTCCCCTATAACACTAGCCTAAATTACTCAACCATTTACATAAATGAATATTCTCATTTTTCTTTTGGGATAATTGCTGAAAACCACCTCTTATAGGGGCGTAATTACCGAAAACCACCCCTTATACATTTTATTGCCAAAAACCACCCGTTGTTGGTTTGTTTTTTGCTGAATCACACATTCTAACGTTTTCCGTTCAATTAGTGTTAAATCTCCATTAGATGGATTAATTAGGTTAATTAAATTCAATTAATTCAGTTAATTCAATTAATTAGGTTAATAAAATTCAATGAATTCAATCCCCAAATCTCAACAGGGATAATTGCCGAAAACCACCTCTTTTAAGCCGTAGTTGCCGAAAACCACCCGTTATACATTTTATTGCCATATTACTCCGTCTGTCTATCTAATCGACCAATTAAATTAAAATCAAATTTTAATTTTAAACGTTAAGTTGAATATAAATTATATATAGAGTAAGGATCTAGAGGGACAAAGAACTTTTGTAAGATGGAGTTGAATATGCAAAATACACAAGCGGTTGAGATTGATTACAAATATAAATTATCAATCTCTTTCCATCATATATATATATATATATATATATATATATATATATATCGTATATATAAAGCACAAAGAGTATATTGATTACAAATATAAGTGTCGTATTAAAGATTAATATAGAATATAGTAATATATTCCAAGTTTAATATGTCCTCTTAAGAGTTGAGTTCTAGAGAGACATATAAATATTGGGGAAAATTGCCGAAAACCACCTCTTATAGGCCGTAATTACAGAAAACCACCCCTTAATTAGGTTAAACCACCCGTCGGAGATTTAACCTAATTAACCTAATTAATTAACCAAATTAATGCCTAATTAATCCATCTAACGGAGATATAACACTAATTGAACGGAAAACGTTAGAATGTGTGATTTAGCAAAAAACAAACCAACAACGGGTGGTTTTCGGCAATAAAATGTGTAAGGGGTGGTTTTCGGTAGAGGTGGTTTTCGGCAATTTTCCTTTTCTTTTTACTCTCTCATTAATGTCTATCTAATCATTTATTACCTTACAGTATAACTTATTTCATCATTTATTATAAATCATATCATTCTTTTATTCAATTCCCCTCACACAGTAGTTCTCTTTTTTCATTTATTATATTCTTATATTCACTTTTTCATACTTTCTTAATTTCCGTATCCAATTTTAAACGTGTCTTGTAATTAGAGACGGGAATAATAAATAAAAAACAAGTTTACAATCATTCAAAGGAGAAGAGAAAGTATATCCATAACAGTAGACTAAGAGAATTTGAAAGGTAGTGAAGAGATTTAGGGCGTGTGAGGAAGTCATATCTTCCTTAAAAAAAGTTTAGGTCAAATGCCTTTATTTTAAACCTCGCTTTTGGGTTCTTAATATAAAACTAACATTTTTCTTAGAATCATTCAACTTCAGCAAAAGATTACGTAGCTAAAATGTCGACCCCATCAACTTATTTGGGGATCCAGATCCGGTGCAGCGTAGCTATTTGCTGTGAGGACCAAAACGGTGTCACTTTGATGTTATTTACTATAATCCTAAGTAGTTTTGGATGAACTTTTACCAAAACTACGTAGTTTTGGATCGCTGCAAATAGCTGTTGTAGCACTGAATTTGAATCCCTTATTTGGCAACATGTATATTGTTATTTGATAGGGAGAAAGAGCAAACCCTATGTTGGTTTACAAAATGTAGGATTTGGTCTAGTCTAACATGGCTTAAGTTTTCTATTTTTAGCAGATTTCATTCTCAACATTGCAGAATTTCATTTCTGGTATTTTATCTCTATGGCCGGAACACAACTAGGTGCCTCTTCAGGCAGCCCCATAAAAAACTTCAGATATGTAGTGTTCTTGAGCTTCAAAGGAAAAATATGGGCAATAGCTTCGTGGACTACATTTACGACGTTGCTTTGGACAAAAATGGATTCTGAAGGACCGTGGTTAGTGTATCTAGGGACTCAGGAACTGTTAGGGACCTGATCCCAGACTGCAGGGACTTCACAAGTAAACACGCAGCGGAAATAACGTCGAATGATTTCTTTATTAAATCAATTGACTATACAAATACCTACAATATTCGTACACATGTAACAACTACTCAAGCTATTACACAAAGGAAGGAAGTCAGCTCACCCAGAGGTTCAGGACCTCCGTTCGTGACTTCAGAGACGCGTACCACACACGATTCCCCCTGAATCTGTTGTAGCTCTCTCACGCCAAGGAGCTTGGTTCTGATGCACTTTAGCCTTACTCAGAGTACCCTCGGTTCCTCCTTGAGTTCCCTCCACAGTTTCTCCAGGTCCTCTAGTCCCTCAACTCTGAGCTGCCGTTCTTGATGCGCTTTAGCCTTACACAAGAACACTTGAACTCCTTCGAATCTCTTGCTAGATCCTTGAGTTGCTCACTGAGGTCTGGATGGAAGACACCTCCTTGGATTCCTCCTGCGATCCCTCGCACCGTGGCTGGGATGTCCGTCTACCACCGGGTCCTTCAGACCTTCAACTCCAAGCTTATCTCCTTGACGCACTTTAGCCTTACACAAGAAGATCTTCAAACTCACTTGAATCACTCTCTAGATTCTTGAGTTGTGCTTGAGTTTCAAATGGGAGAGGCAATTCAAAATGGCTCCAATCCTTTGCATTTTGAATAGAGACCCACGTGCAGGGTCTTGTCCATGGCACTGTTCCCTTTGTGCTTTCGGCTGGGCCTCCTCCTATTGTCCACTAGGTGCAGCATGGTCTCCTATTGTCCACTAGGTGCAGCATGCTCTCCTATATCTCCAAGATATTCTCGAGTTCCAAGGTCGGCTAGATTGGTACTTTCTGCAGCAAGCTTTTCTCTTTCTTATACAGCTGTCCTTCACGTGATCTGCTGTTCCGTCAGGTCCCTGAATGCTAATCCCAGGTACTTGATCCGATCAAGTCCTTCGTGATTATCAAGTCCTTCTGTCCATTTCTCAGGTGCATCAACCTGAACACTTCATTCAAGACATCAAATGAATGTTGTCATCATCAAAACATGGGTACGAGATCCTTTGAGTTCACAAGAGGTATCCGAACCTCAAAACCCTCTTGAGGGATGTGAACCTCAAGATCTAACAATTTCCCCCTTTTTGATGATGACAAACACATGATAGACAATATAACAAAAGCATAGCAAATGATCATAATCTATCTAATGAGTCACAAGTAATGGACAGTTCCCCCTTAGCCTAGACCAGGGCTCTCACTCGAGTATCAGAGACAGATCCCTGATATGATTCCCCCTGAGTGAGATACCCATAACTCTTCCCCCTTTTGGCATCATCAAATAAGGATTAGAGAGTTAAACAAATAAGCCATCAATAGGATTAGTCAAAACATGCAATAAAATTGAAATTATGCAAACTTCAAAATTAAATGCAAGATGTCAAGAGTGCATAACAAAAAAAAGGATAACTGTGGTGGAGAGCAAGGAATGGATAAGTCTATGGTGGCGAAGGGTATTAGCATTCTCTGATTCAGGTTCGCGAACCTGACCCAGACACTAGGTTCCCGACCCTGACTACATCCCTGATCTCATGAAGTCTCTGCACCAACCTTTTCTTAATCACGAGGTTCCTGAACCTCTGACTTGTACACTCTCTCCTCAGCTTTTTTGAATGAGGGCATTGAAGCATCCACTACCTCGGCGATTCTCTCAGGACTTGGTTCCTTCTCTGAACTTTCCTGGTTCGCATACCTGGTGTGTGCCTGCAGGTTCCTGAACCTGCTTCAGCCATAAGCGTCTTTGCTTACTTGATGTCTTCGACAATCGGTACCTTGACCGTCGGCTGGTCCGCAATCTCCTTTGCGTCCCCCATTGTTGCTTCAGGTCCACCTTCTGGGATCTGAACTTCAGTGCCACTACTGGAGACATGTTCTCCTTCTGCATCTGGATAGGGATCTGACATGTAATTGTCTGACTAACATACCTCAGCGTGTTGCTCAAGTACCTGAATCTGTTCACTGACCTGAACAAGTGAATGCCATACCCATACCTTCCATAGACTACACAAGGGACGTTGTGATGGATTGGCTGAACCCAAAGGGTTATAAAGTGTATGAACATCACAACTGAAGTCACTCATATCTCACCTTTTAGTGTTTTGTATCAGGTCCCTCAGTGTGTATGGCTAGGTGGCTTATGTACACTTCCTTCATGAGGTTTGGGATCAAGATCCGGAAGGTACTTAGGCTAGAAATGAAAGACATTCCAAGCACTAACATGACAATATCACATTTAATCAAGAAGTAATGCATGCAATCAATCTATCACACATAGACAGGATCACATACCTCAGGCTTATAAGCATAACTAACTACCTTACTCTAACCAATCATTGAAGAAAAGTTAGGAGTACCTCACTAGGTAGAGATCATACCAAGAGCCATTCTGAACTTCTCGAAAGGCTCCCTGCTCAGGGCCTTGGTGAATATGTCCGCCACTTGTTCCTCAGTCCTACAAGACTCCACCAGGGACATGAACGCAGTATGAACTCGTTCCCCCTGCAATTACGCATAACAATAGAAATCACAAAGTATGGTATTAGATTGACTAACCCGAGTACTTCTCCTCAGTGGAACCACGTCTCTTATGGCTTCCCCATTAGGAATGTGATCATTGTTATCGCCCTCAGATACCTGATCCTGTTCAAGTACCTGTCCATGATCCTCATGCTGTTCATCCCACACCTGTACCTTGGCTGGATCTTCATCAGCAATCTCTAGATCTGGATCCTGATCAGCTTCCTTCTGATCTCCATCAGCACCCTCTTGTG